>BJBW01009162.1:0-10919 GCA_004320125.1 Scolopax mira
CTGGATGCAGTCCTGAGAGGCATGCTCTGACATGCTCTGGGTGGTCCTGCATTGGCAGGGGAGTTGGACTAGATGATCTCTATGGTCCCTTCCAACTCCAAAAAAATTCAGTGAAATTCAGTGAAATTCAGTGAACTGCGCTCTGCCCCGCTTGCCATTCATTTGGGGGAGAAGGGAACTAGTTTTTTGGGTTTTTTTAATTTTTGCAGTCTGAAATAAAACCGGACAGATGTACTGAACAATAGTTCAGTGCCCTATACTAGTGCCCTAGTATTGATAATACAAATTGTCCTTTTTTGACTTGATGAAGAAGAAACATCTGAGGCAGAAAAACTCAGGGGTTTCTTAAAACTTCAGAAGCACAGTTTCTGTTAATTTCAAGAAAACTGTGTAAACTCTCTTGGCAGCATAGCAAATTTCAGTAACTCTGCAATGCTAATTTAATGGAGATGATAGGAATCGTATTATACTCCATATGTAATGCATGGTTGTTTTCTGTATATACATGCACCCATATGCTATTATTTATCATTACAGTTGGCAATTTTGCTTAACTACAAATTGCTAAAGATTTCTATAATAAGAACAGAAATGTGGAGTCTCAAAATTAGGCAGGATGATTTAAAATGTTGTGCAGAACAGTTAGCAAACAGTGTCTGTATTTTTCTACAAGTTCTTGACTGCTGCCACAGATCCCGCACTCCCATTTCAAAACCTTCACAGAACCTGAAGTATCACCTTGAGGAACAGCAAACAACTTTTGAACAATTCCACTGTCTGGCCTAGCACAAAACCAACTTGTTTTTTAACTGCACCACTGCTACTGCAGCCGTAGAAGAAAGGAGAGCAAGGTTAGAGAGTTTTGTGTTAGTGTAGTACAATCTTTATGTTTCATTATTTTTATTAACTTGCACTTTATTAATTTTCAGAAATAGCTGACAGGAGAAAAAAAATCTCACAATCTTACAAAGCTCCCAAGTAAATATGACACTGCCATTGCATTATTAAAATGACCTCTTTTTCTTTCCTTTAAATGAAATTCCCTTCATATTCTTGTGACTAATTGCATATATCCCTAGAGAAATTCCCTATGTAGCACATGCACAGGTGAAATTGATCTATTGTTAAAGGTAAGTTAAAGTTAAGTTAATCAGAAGTAGATTCTTGAAGAGTAGTTGAGCCTTTGTTTTACCTCACAACCTCTGGAAAAAAACAGTCATAGCCCAGAGGATGATAAAAATGAGTAAAGGGAACAACTTAAGGAGGAAGAGACAAATGCGCAGCTGAAAAACTCTAGTAAGAAGTCCTTCAATTAAATCAATAAATCTCCCTACAGCAGGGGAGAGAACAAAAGTGCTTTAGTGGTCAAGAGTTAATCTAGAAAATCTACCATTTAATCAATGTGAAGTTACAGACTGAGAAGCAAATGCTGTTTTAAGCTGCTTAAAAAAATGTCTATGTGTACTTTGCCATTTCCCAAGCCTTCGAAAAGATCATATTTTCAGGGGAAGGCACTGGGGAAAGGGCAAGAATGACAGTCCTCAATTGCATCCCACAGGTTCTAGGACATCGGGGCATCATACAGACAGAACCAATACTACAGAGGGAAAAACAGCCTCGTGTTTTTGATGGGGACAATTAAGTAAGGCATTATTTTAGAATTTTGGAGAGCTATAACAATTTGATGACATCTGTTAACAGAGGAATGGCATGAAGACGAAAGAAATGTCAGGAGCAGAGAGCATGCATTTTTCATGTGCAAGTAGCGAAATGAGTTTCCTTACATGGAGAGGTGCAAATGGATGCCAAACCAGGCTGGCACTGACAGTTGCATCGCTATATTAACATTAGCAGTCTGGACAAGCTGAGAAGCCTTACTGGAAGTTTCATGGGATAAGAACCAAAATAACAAATGAGCGGGGAGCATTTCCAAGGAAATACAGTAAGAGAAAATAAGGATTTAGACATTACAAAGCACTGCAGTAAGGCCAACAGCTATTCCTCTGTTACACTCTTGCTTTTTGTGTATTTGGCTTTACCTATTTTTGCTCTGCTGTATAAATAACTTACTTTCTGGATATGACTCTGGCAAAATGAGACAATTGGAAAGGTACAAGAGGAACAATAATGTCATTTGCCACGTGATATCTTCTTTCTCTTTTGACAGGAATTCTGGAGTTTGAAATATGTCTTATGTGAGTTAATAGATGTAGGATGTACAACAAACTATCTGTTCTGAGATTATTTTTCTACCACCAATTTTGCATTCCCACAGGCTCTTTTCCTACAATACAAATTCCCTGGCTGATGCTTATCGATGTAGCCAGAAATGTCATATCAAACTTACTTTTTGTGGATTTTCACTTACAGCTGATCACTGATCACTGATCAGAGAGTGTTAACTCTCAGTCTGGTTAACACATAGTCCTACTATGTGGCTCAGACCTCCTGTGACAAACATAAGAAGCAAGTACTACACCTGAGGTTGGTTGTCCATGACACCTAATTTCCAACACACACAGAAATATAGACCAAAAGAGTAAACTCATAAATCATAGTGTGGATGCTACTCAAGCTTGATAGTATTCCCACATATTTCACCGGTGGTAGAATGAAGTGGATTCTTTAAATAACTGAGGTTTCTTTAAAAAGTTCTGAACTAGACAGAAAACTATTGCCATTGATATTGTTGACTGACTTTATTGGAGCAAAATAAGGTAACAGAGGTTATTTTCATTGATTTTCACCTCAGATCCATGTATAAAACAAAACATGTATTTTGGAGAAAAGGTAAATTGGATTACTTTTTTCCCCTTTTGCTACTCATTTGTATTGTGTGTCTATGTTAAAAGTATAACAGTCAAAAGCACTATGTTTTTCTCATAAGACACCATCTGGCACTGTTGCGGTTTTTAGGGAAGGCTTCATTCATCTTAATGAAAGGATTAGATTTATCAATTACGGTATGAAAAACGTAGAGGTTATCCTTGGTATGTGAACTTCTAATTGAAGGCAATGATTGGCAATCTTTATAAATATCAAACATAACTTGAGAATATATAAGAAATATGTTTTGTAACATATTTGAATTTCAAAAAGGATTAAGAAATATACATTTCTGTGTCATTAATTTTTATCTGATACTCTTTGTTCTTTTTAATTTAGAGAAACTCTGGATCAAACAAAAGTCAATTATAGTCATGCACTGTTATCTAGAAAAAACAAGTCTTAATAAGGTTTGTACCCTATTTAATCAGTGTGTCAAGATAATGGGGAAACTATTTATTAATATTAAAAATGTTACCTTATTTTAATTAGGGGAGTAGATGTGGTATTACTTCTCTAAGCCAATTATGCCACATAAGGCTAAAAATAAAGAATTCATACAGTTTCACTTCAAAGAAAGCCACTAGGGGCCTGGTTTTGAATATTTTGATCCTGTATATTTTATACTTAGCAAAATTTATCTGTGGAGCAATTTTCTCTCTAGACTGCGAACAGCTGCATCCCTACCAGCCTGGGTTTAACTTAACACACAGACTTGGTATCTGGGCAACAAGCATCCTGCAGAAAGACTGTGATTGCAAGAGACACTGACTTGCTAGTGGAAAACTACTTGAAGCCATGAGCAGCAAGGGATATACTTACAGGAACTGAACTCTAAACAATTTTTTCTCATGATTAACAAATCTATTGTGGAGAAGGTTGACCAAAAAGTTGACCACATCTCAATAAATCATTCAAACATATGATTCTACCCTGCAATGTACAATGTCATTGCTCTGACCATCACAGTTCAGCAAAAAAGCGACAGCCGCGCTCCATAAATTAAAATGGTTTCATTCCTAAAGGAAGGAAGAAATAAATCAGATCTATAAATAACTCAAAAAAATTTAAAATATCTGCAATAAAAAAGGTAAATTGAGGTAGGAATCCTTCCTAAATCCTTCCATTTGGTGGAAGCTGGCTAGAATCTGCTTCCATTTCCTTTAACCTACAGCATTAAAGGACTAAAACAACATTCACTCTAGGACAATAATCCTGCACTAATGTAGCTCTCTATTATGATTTAGTTTCATTACTGTTTGTTTATATGAGCTATGGAATAAATTGTCATAATATTTTCTGGTGTGTTTTTGACAGCTAATATCCTGTCTCAGGGCAATAACATTTGGATACTTGACCACTGAAAGGTCTTGCTTGAAAATTTTTTAACTTTCTTTTGTGATTCCCCACTTTCTGCTTATTTTTGTGAAAAAAGCTATTGTCAAAAATATGTATTTTAGTACATTTTAAACTACACTTGTTTTCAACAAATCCTATAGGAAAACTAGCTATACATTCTGAAAGAAGGATAATCCTGTGTAATTCTTAGTTATTGACAATATGTGATTAATTAACGAAGTAGATTAATGCAAATAAAACGAACTCATTTCATTACTTTTTTGGAAGGGCTCTGAAAAAATGAACCTGAAAAGTAATTCCTACTACCCTAATTATTCCACATCTTTATTTCTTACAATAGGAGCTATATTCTAGCATATTTCTAGTCTTAGCAACACATACGAGGAAGAGAAGAATAAAATTTATGGTAGTCTCCATACAAAATAAGGTCATTAATCAGAACATCTTTGAAAGAAGTGGAGGAAAATCACTATAAGCAACAGCAGCGCACTGGAAGAAAAATTCCTACATATAAACCTACTCTGTATACTTATTCAAGGGTGTTCTAGCTTTGGGTCTCAGAATTAGCAATATTTTTCAAATAAAAAGCAAAAATTTTTACTATATTATATCTGTGTGTATGTGCACGTGTGTATGTGCATGAATGCATAAATGTACTAGAAAATATGACGGTTCTAAAGCCATAACTCCATAATAGGGATAGTCTTTTCTTAACTGACTTCAGAAGAAAAAATATTCTATACAATAATTACCATTTTTCCTACATTCTATACAAATGGCTGAATCAAAAAGGACAATTTGTGCCAAATACTATAGAGTATAGAGTTTAAGGATTTAACAAATAAACACTAAGACAGCAACTTCAATTTAGTGACTGTAACATCAAGTAGAATAAGGACACAGAATGATTTATGAACACCTGTTTGTCCTTTCATCAAAAAACATACTCAAACACATAATAAAATCATGTGAACTTACATCCACCAAAACACACCAAAACAAGAAAAAATATCCCCCAAGTATTCCATGAATCAGAAAACCTTTAGAATAAATTTGCCAAAATACAATAGAGCAATCAGAAGGCTCATACTCAAATCCAGGAAAACAATTAAGAAGATAAAAGTTAATCAAATATGAAAACTGTGACAAGAAGGGATGTTCAAAATCTTTTAGGTAAATGAAAGGCTACCAATGGGTCTGTAATTAAAAAACGTTGGTGGTGAAAAAAGATTTCTGTAACAATAAGCAGCTTACTGATCATTTTGAAGAAAGTGGTTTGTGACCCAAAGCCAGAATACCTGAAATTTCTGATGAGAGGTGAGAGCCAAGGAGACATTTCTTAAAAATGTAATGTGTTCAGCAATCAGAACAATAATGGGGTTTTTTTGCGGCTCAGTAGTAATGTATCAAGCAAACCAGCATCTGAAATAGTGTACTTGCAGCTGAAGTGACTGAAAAAATTTGTCAGCCACATGCTGTGTGTGATTATTAGCAAGTGGGTGATAGGATTCTTGGCTCTGAAATAACCTGTTGGTCCTTGCAGGTATGTAACAAAGCACAGTTCTGCCCTGAGCGGTATAGGTGAGGGACTACTAAACAAGCATAGGGAGAGCCTTTTCGCTCTAGCACATCTACTGAGAAGGGCTGCAGCCTTCAGTCTCGGAGGACGTTGGGACAGGAGAGTAGTTAGTGCAGCTACTCTAGGGCAGCCAAAGGGGGTGGCATGTCACCAGTATCACCACAGGCTTCCCAGCCTTGAAAGACTTCTATAGCAAGAGCTAGGAAATGCTCTCTCCATGCAGTGCACTAGTAAGGAAATGGCAATTCTCTGCCTCTTTCTCATCCTTCCTCCCTGCTCTGAGATGAACATGATTCAAGAATCCTTACAGGTGTTTGGCTTTTCCTCAGTGCTGTGGTGGGATTTTGTATAACACACATGTGCTCTGTGTGGTGACAGTCCTTGGGGGAGGTTCTTAATATGGGACCTCTGCAGGTGCTGCATTTTATTTCAGTACAACAGCTTTATATTATAAAAAAAGATTTCACATCTTGCTCCCTCCAACTATTCAAGTTTTAGTCTTACTTACATATTGTAACTTAATACATATATTTTGTGCAGAATCAGGATACTTAAGTGAACAAAAGCCACTTAGTAAAAGAACAGAAGTTGCATACTCTGAATCTTTCTATATGAAAATAAAAATAGATATCTGCTGATATGAGCTGGCAGATTATTATGATGATGATTTGGTTGAAATTAGATTTCTGAATATTGCATATAGAAGCCTATTAACTGTGATTCAGTTAGTTAGCAAAAGAAAAAAGGAGAAATACAAAAGCTGACCTTAGGCAACCCAATACTAGTTTATAATAAAATAAACCTCTAAAATTGTCCTACTCTTTTATAGATACACCATAAGCAGGCTTGTTTTACCATAATAAGCAATGACAGATACAGCTGATAAATGGACTTTCACCAACATGACTGAATTAACCACTTGAACTTCCTACTGGGGGAAATACATGACAAATTCTGGTCACAGGGATAGGTAATCTGGGATTTATTTCTTGTCTTAAGGTAACACTTCACAAGGAAGAGCACATGGGTGAATTAAGTTTGTTCCTCGTAAACTGTAAGTTAAGCACTGTAAAGAAATTCAAGGAGAATGAATTCTTGAATTGATTTGTTTCTCTGGTATAAAGAAACTGAAGTTCACAGAGAGAAAGATTATAGGAATTACATTAGCTTTTTCTTTATGATTTTTAATAGTTTGAGGGAAAAAAAACAGTTTATTTTCATTATTACATGTTTTAATGAGCTTTTCAGATTCTGAACTAAAAATCTTCACTTGCATTTTTATTGCAGGAGCATTAAAAATATTTTGAATTAAAAACAACCATTTGTAGCAGAGCCACTGTTGCTGAGGGACTCAGCGTTGGCCAGCAGTGGGTCTGTCTTGGAGCCAGGTGGCATTGGTTTTATCAGACATAGGGGAAGCTTCTAGCAGCTTCTCACATAAACCACCCCTGTACCCCACACCCCACTTCCAAAACCTTGCTACACAAACTCAATACAATAACTTCTCATGCTAAATTACAGGAGGCACAAGATTGAAATTATTGCCCAAGTGAAGCACAACACTGTTAACCGCTCAGGAGTACATATTCTGTTAGAATCCCATCAAGTTCTGTTGGTCTTTGCATTTTAAAAAAACGACTACCCAAATATGACCGAGCTAATTCTGAATACATTCTAGGAAGTATCATTAGTTCAGCCACGGAGAAGGGGAACCAGGACAAGAACTTGCCACTAAGCTCACAGAGAACTGCAGTGGAAGAGAAACACAAAGGACTACACTATCTCCTGCACCACACACAGAGCTTACCAGAACTTTTCTGGAGTATCTCTATGCAACAGTCCACCCCAAAATGATTTATCCTAATCACCGGGTAAATGTGGGGTTTTTTCTCAAGTTATTACTCCTGCTCCCACATACGTTTTTATTTCTTGATTGCAGTAAACATCTATTTGGGATTTCAAAGCTGTTTTTCAAGCAGATTTTAAAGTTGTCTCCTTAATTCTTCCTCTCTAACTGTACCACACATAGTGACTTATTTGGCTTTCTTTATTTTTTTTACATCTACACAGAAAGTTTAGAATAAACAATACAGAAAGCTGTTATCAACATGCAGGTCTACTTCCATATATTAAGTGAACCCCCTCTAAAAATGCATCAAGACATCAAAGTATCCCTTGAAAAGAAAGAGCAAGCAAGAAACTTCTCATCATAAAACAGTTGCTTCCAGGATTGCTTAGAGAGAAAGCTAAGGTCATGTTCCTTCCACAAATAATAAACAGAGCCCATGCAACTGGAGATGCAGTATGTGGATTAATGACACCTTTTGCTACAGTAATAATGTGTCTGTATTACTTGTTTTTCAGAAGAGCAATTTTCTTCACACTAATAAATCTAAGTGGAGAAATATGGCTTATGTCACAGAAATGTATTGCAGCAGTGTAGTCTTTATCACTGAGGTGAAGAAGACCTTTTATGTTTATTACTACACCATTTAAAAATGTATTTTAAAAACATAAGCAGTACTATTAAAGATATCCAGTCAAGCCAAGTGCATTATTCATGATATATGTGATAAGCCACTTGTCCTATAATGCTTTATCCATGTTATGACTCTTCAATATTGACTTTCAAACTTAGAGAAGTGCAGAGTCATTAATACTTGCTGTAAAGCATGGCTCGGATTTCCTGCAAGTGGGATGCTAAGCAGGCTTACTGCTGCATCTTTTCTGAAAGCTCCCCACCTATAACAGTAACTGATCTGTCCTGGAAAAGTTAATGGTTCTTCTGCATTGTACTGCACAGACATCACATGCTGCTTCTCAAACTCTTGAGTAGTAGGTACCAAATCTACTACAATGTAGTTCATCTGTCTGAGAATAATGCTTATTATTTGTAGAAATGACTGATTTATGTCACATTTTTTAGGACTTGTAGGGAAGGCAAAAGAGCAAAGATGCTTTGGCTTTTAGGGTAATTTTTTGCCTGAGAAATTTTCATTCAAATTTCCCACTCAGAAGTTGATCTTGTCAGGTATGATACACACTTATTTCCAGTCCTGCAATGGATATAAATGAAAAACCTGTGAGTAAGATCATTTGATCTCATAAGAATTAAATTATTACATAGGTGTTGTGGTGTATATCAAACACTCCACTATGGCTACCTATATTCACTGTGGGAATGATTTCCAAGAGCACCAATGACCAGCACTTAACTCCTACTGACTTAAAAAATGAGATTTTTTTTTTTTGAGAGGGTTTTGACTCAATTCAAGTCTATAAATTGAAATTTTATTATTTCCCTTCAAATACACAGGAAAATCCAAAGCTACTTTTTTGTAATGGGCAAGCCATGGTAATGACTCTGGACTTGATTGTGGTCAAATTTCTATTGAATCTAATTCAGAAAAATGCCACTAGATCAGTGGCACCATAAACTGATGGTTTATGCTGGCATAAAACCAGAAATGCACCATCCCCATTTTGTATGTGTGTAGCCCTACCCTGAGACGGGCAGTGAACTGAATATTGATATGGCAATTCATATGCAACCAGGAAATACATGACTTGTCATAGGAGTTCTATTTCACAGTTCAGAAATGACCACTGAATGCTCTTCAAATATCTCAGTTTACTTCTTATTCTTTCCTAATATTGTCCCAATTGTTTAGTAGCTTCTTTTTCTTTGATTATTATAATATATTTTTATGAATATTTCTATTGAAAGGGCAGGATAATATGTACACTAGAAAACAACAGCACTAATTGTTCTTACAAAATTGCAATAGTTCATAAAATATGTATAAATGAACTTAATGGAACAAATTATTCTGAAGAGACAACTGCTTAACTCAGCAGTCTGTAGGTATGGATTCAACTAATAGGCATACTGTAACAACTTCTAGAACCAGTTGGGAGAAAAATATTAACTATGGAGCTCTTCAATGGTTTGCAGAAAACTGGATCTCACTGTTGTTGCAGATGTTGACTACTGTCCAGGACAACATAGCCCATTAAAGAAGATTTTTTATTTAAATTCCTATTGGCATTAAAAGGCAAATGCTAAAAGCTATAAAGAGAAAAGGATAAGTGCCACACAAAAGCTAATGGACAACAGTACAGTAGCAAAGTCAAGTTCAAAACAGTTGAAAATTCCAATCTTTGAAACTACACTAATATCAACATCAACCGAAACCTGGTTTAAATATCAGTACACATGCATACAAATTGTGGAATTAGACATAAAAAAAAGTACTTAGAAAGACTTTTGGCAAGACAGAATGCTTTACTGGTCTATAATTTCATGTTGTCCATTATTTCACAACTGGCAAGATGTTTCATCACCTATTTGAAAAGTTCCTGTAAACTGTCTTAATTATTTTTTTAATTGTTACTATAGATGAAGGGAACACATAGAAAGTGTTTAAAAGGGTTGTGGGTTTTTCAGTTTTGTGATTTTGTTGTTGTTTGGCTGGGTTTGGGGTTTTTTTTTTAAACACCTCATTCATAAAGGATTACCAGTAAGGCTTCTTTGATTTCCTCAACAACACTTTTTAAACAATGTTCTTGTAATTAAAAAAAAAAAATGTTGCCAAAACACATTTTAGTTTTATCAACTTTTAGTTCAGATAATCTAGATAACACTTTGCCCTTAGTTTACTACCATGCAGAATTCAGCCAAAGGGTAAACTCGACAGAAAAGTGCAGATGCTATCAGAAAGATAGAAGGAACAAGATAAAAGAGGAAAAATTTAAAAGGAAAGCAAAAATGCTGAAAGGTATAAAACTGAAAGAAGAGAGAGATAGAAAACTATTCCTCCACAGGAATCAGCTTTTATGTTCAAGAATCCTGCCTCACTAGCAAGGACACTGACACTACCGGACCTTGAAAGAAGGACATCCTAGGGGCCAAAGAAAATCATAGAATCATAGAATCATCTGGGCCAGAAGGGACCTTCAAAGGTCATCTAGTCCGACCCCCCTGCAGTCACAGGGACACCTCCAACTAGACCAGGTTGCCCAGGGCCTCATCGAGCCTCACCTTGAATGTCTCCAGGGAAGGGGCCTCAACCACCTCCCTGGGCAACCTGTTCCAGTGCTCCACCACCCTCATAGTAAAGAACTTGTTCCTAATGTCTAATCTAAACCTGCTCTT
>BJBW01009163.1:0-32882 GCA_004320125.1 Scolopax mira
GTGTAGACATGGCTCTTCAGGGCATGCTCTAGTGCCCAAGATTATTGGTTTGTGGTGGGGTGTTGGTGTGGGGTTGTGGGTGTGGGCTTTAGTTGGTGGGTGCTTTTTTGTATGTGTTTTTTCTGTGTTTTATTTTTTTGTTTGTTTTGTTTTGGCTTGTGGGTGTGTTTTTTGGGTGGGGTTGGGTTTTTTTTTGAGGTTTTGGTTGGTTGGTTGGTTTTGGTTTTGTTTTGTTTTTTAATGTGGTTGGACTCAATGATCTCAAAGGTCCCTTCCAACCACTGTGATTCTGTGATTGTAAGACTCTGCTTCCAATTGCTTATAACTTTGTTAGCCTCTCACTGGTTGCCTGCCAGGTGCTACTTCAAGATGACATTCCTGGAACATTTCATTCAAAACAGTTCAGTCAATTATGAAATTAAGATAGGGAAAGAACACTGCTTTCCTGCACTTAAAGTTTTATAGCAATATTGTTCTAGGAGTTACTTTAAATCTAGACTTAAGTTGGCAGAAAGTCTTTCAGTATTTGAGCAGATTTGCATGAAAAGTTGATGAAGTCAGTCTGACTCTATGAGAGAATAGAATATTTTTGTTCACCATATTCATTTAGCTGAAGTAGGTGGCATCTTTTAGCAGGTGCAGAATAAATATTTCCTGAGAAATATCATTGAATAAGAAGAAATTCATTTAAATTATTAATTAAGGTACTAGGCTTGCCAAATTAAATACAGATAATGTTCATATTCATTATTCTGCCATTTCACTGATCTCTTTTATTTCTAGCTTTTTAATAATCCTATAGCTCTTCCACATTTTAATGTATTCTGACAGGAGAAATGACAAGCAAAAGGGAACTTTTTTTGAAAAAAGGACCTATCTGCCCTTCAGTAGTTGTCCAGATTTTCCATGTAATGTATGAAATAGCTGTCATTCATATTTGGTAGGGGATTAATGGAGGATTTTAATTCCTCTGAAGTGATACATAAAACCAATTGCACTATGTAATTTGAAGTGGATCTTTTTATACTTACCCAGATCCTTTTGATATTAGTTGGGAACTAGCCATTACTTTCAATAGGTTTGGGGTCAGCCTCTAAACTGTTCTTACAATTTATTAATAAAGAAGCCTTGAATTCCAAAAGGGATAGAGTTGCATTGTTATACAGAAGTAATTGTTAAATTTTTGGACCAACTTCTGAGAGGAAACTACACACACACTAAACCAAAGCCAACTAAAATTATAACAATACGAATGCCCTGCTTTAATTTAGACTCATGACAAAATCCACAGAGATTTTGTGTCTCTGCGTATTCAATGTGCTGTGTGCTCATTTCTGTGCTTATCATTGACATAACCTTTGTAGCTCTTTCCTCTTTGGTAAATAAGGGGGGTGGGGGTACCGTCTCATATTTACTGTGAGAACAGCTGCTTATCTGATAGCCCAGAATTTATCCTGGTGTACTTACGCTATCTTTAAATGGAAATAAAAGCTAATAGAAAAGCCATTTACCTTTGCTGTGGGCTGTCTAATCCATCACAGCCCAATACACAAAGTTACATGGACAGGTTTTGTTGGCAACATTTTTCTGACATAATTTCATAGTCTTTTTAAGCACCTTCCTATATTGACTCTTATGTCACATCTCCAAATGTTTTGTTGCTGTGTAGGCAGCAGACCTATGTTTGGAAAAAGAACTGCTGTGAAACCCTGATCCAAAACAGGATACAGACAGGTCCATAAAAATATAACTGTCAGCTTGAAGCAAGTCTGGACTTTGGGGGACAGGAAGAAGGTGGAGTTTTTGGCAAGAAGGCAAAGTTCTGAAATCAGATTGCAGTTCTAGTATCTTCAAAGCAAATTGACTGTAAAACTGCAATATTCATGCTGTCTTAACCCCATGGATAGCCTCATAGATGAAGAAAGATTTTATGAAAAAGCAGATTTGAGGAAGGCTGGGAACACTGAAAGTTCTGGGATGGCTCCACAGAGCTCTTGCTGCTGCTGAGTGCTCCCTGCCTTGTTGCTGCAGGTGGCTGACCAAGAGATGAAGGCTTTCCAAAGGGAAGAGACAGAGAAGCAGTGCCAGGCTCAAGGATCAGCAGCAAGCGGAGGAGGCACAAGGCCAGTTCCCTGTAATCAGTAGCGTATTGGGTAATGGCACCACTGGCACTTGGGTAGCATTTGTGGAAAGTAAGAAGAACTCACTGCAGCTTTCTTCTGTGGAGCAGAAGTGAAGCTGTGGGAGATCCCATTCACAGCTGGGGAAGATACTGAAGGAATGGATGTGGCAGGAAGTGGATGACAATTTTGGAGGAGGAAATCTTGACAGGACACAGAGAGAGGTCCCTGAAGAAGTAGGTACTGACATGTTTGCTCAAGGTATAACATATTGGTAATGGGAAAGATAGTTTGTTCCATCCTGTGGATGTGTTTAAGAGAGTTAATTGAAGACTGTGAAGTGCCACTCTAGCTATTCATAACAACACATTCTTGAGAATACAGCTAGAGCTCTAAGATGGAATATGTAGGCTTTAGAGCCTAGAGTTAAGTTCAGATCATTTCAAGAATAATTTTTTGTGCTTCTGCTCCTTTAAAGTGATTTTTTTCCAGACTGGTTTATGGTATGCATTGAGCTAAATGAATACCTTAGGGTATTCAAGAGCTAAAATACCAAAAGAAACTGTATATATATTTGCATCCTGTCTTCAAACCCAAGGCAGAGCAATGGTAGCACTGTCCTCAGGGCTGTAGTTCAGAAAGAATTTCCTCTTAACTCACCACATGGTGAGGTGTAGCTGTGAGGAATTAATTAGTCTACACACACTGCTGACATGTTTCTTATTTTAACTGCTGTTTTTCATCTAATCATGGTATATGGATGGAAAGCTACATATATTTTCATTTCTAATTCTTCTAAATGTGGTTGCTATACCAGTCACTCATGCTGAGATCTTGACGACAACTAACCTGATGTGGAAACTGTTCATGTGGTGAGTGTTCAGTCATCTCTGTTCCATTTTGGAGTTCCTGTTTTATGCTATAAGGCATTATCCTATGAGCTTCTTCATTTCTACTATGGCCTATCCAGGCCTAACACCACCATGTCAGTTACTTGACAGCAAAGAAAACTTCAGTTCTTGCAACAGCAGCCCTTTGGTGACAGTGCAACAGTCACCACAGTGGGACCTACAGAAATTCCCTTGGGAGCAGTCTTAGGGAAGAGGGGAAGAGACTGCCATGAAAAGATGTCTCTTGTCTTGCAGCTCACAAATTTTAGTGATTCATATAGCTCTGCATAAGGCAAGACATATTGAAAAAGAAAATATGTTCATATAGGTTGCTTCCTCACTCCCCTCTGTAGAGTTGTTCAGACACAAGGGGAAAAGTAGCCAAATATTGTTGTCCTCACTGAGGAACTCAGGGAGCTGATGCATTCACCAAAGGTGATACTTCTTTGTCCTTCAGGCCAGGCCTCTTTAGATCATTAGGCAGACATTATATTTTCAAGCTGGCAGAACTCATATACAGTACCTTATCATAATGTTAGAACAGCTTCAATCACACACTTTGGTGAAGACTGAAAAAGGGAGAAGTATTTATGACAAGATGGGAAGGATGAGGCAGATGAGTCTTTATACACAGTAGTAAGATGTTATTTCAATAGAGAACAGGGATCCAACACAGCAGTGAATAAGACAAGAGGCTGTCAGTCCTCTTCTTGGCACTGTCCTAATCTGTCACGCAGCCTTTTTATGTAGCGTTTTCTGGAGCTCCCTATAGTGGAAAAATTTGCTTATTACTGCAAGACCTGCCAAGAATTTCCCAAATGAAAATTCTTTTTCCAAAATATTCTGAGCCTTCAGTAGCTTACAAAAAGCTGTTTAAAATGAGAATTAACACAAATTTAAAGGAATCTACTTCGGAAAAGGGGGAAATATGCGTCTTAAATTCTTTGTTTCCAAATTAACAAAACCTAAACCAACAACAAAACAAAAAACAAACCAGGAAGAAAACCCTTCTCTTTGTTATCAAGGATTTTATTTAGACTACTTTTGTAATGTTTCTTTTCCTCTTGTTAATAGCCTTGAACTATCCCATTGCTGCTTTAATTAGAAAAACCTTTCTTCTGTTATGTTCTACCAGTGACATTTGAAGATTGGCCTTCAGTGAGAGCTTTGGGCGATGTGCAGTCTGAGGCTTCAGAAACTTCTTCTGGACAAGCTGCCAGCAAACTATAACCCTTCTAAATGTCAATAAGCTACACATCAATTGTCAGCTTGCATAATTTCTAAAAGCTTGCTCTCTCTGTAGATTAGATCAAAAGTCATATGCACACTGAAAAAATAGCCTTAAATTTTGATCATGTATTAAGCATTTTTATGACTTAGGACCTGAGTGAAGAACGTTATACTTGAAAACTCTTATTGTTTCACAGTTCTGAAAATCAGAATAAAATTTATAGATACATTTTTAGAATATTGAGGAGAGGCCATAATGGATTTTTTTAATACAAAGGTACATTAAAAAGGGATGTCTACTAAGAGGAAAAATACAAAGCAGGAATTTTAAGGAAGTATCAGGACTAATACTTGTTAGTGTTGGAGGGCCATGGAGTGGAAAGAAGTTGTGGCTGAAGTTGAGTACATCTAGTGGTGAGATCATGTGTTTCACAGTTTAAAAATACCTGTGTTGAAGAAAATCCATTATTTATATTTCTCTGCCACGTGGACAGCTTCTTCCTGTCTCATGTTGGTGGTTTACCTTTTGCATCAGACTGAGGACATCACTAACTATTTCCAGCAAGGTCTCAATTAATGACTGGGAGCTATTTTTAATTCTTTTGGTGCCACAGTATTCCTCTCTTTTGGCCCATCTAAATTTGTCCAGAGTGGCAGGAGATGTATGTTCCTTTCAGTATGTTCCATGGCTAAGGCAGCTTCTAACATAATCTCCTCCCTCTTCATTTCAGTGATACACTTGAAGAGGAAGTCACAAAATATTTCTGTTGACAAAAATACAAAAAAACCCACTCCCAGAACAAGATATATATATATATATATGAATGAAAGATACATTTCCACACAATGATTTTACCTTCCTTCATACCTTTCTTTGCTATGGTACCCATATTTTTCAGTTATTGACCCAGTTACTTAGAACCTCCAACAGGGCCATAATCATAGAATCATGGAACCATGGAATTGTTTGGGATGGAAGGGATCTTAGTTCCAACCCCCTGCCATGGTCAGGGACACATTGCACTAGACCAGGTTACTCAAAGTCCCATCCTACTCAACCTTGAACGCTTCCAGGGAGGGGACATCTATAACAGAGATAATCTGTGTCAGTTCTCTGGATCCAGACTGTAAAATCATTGTTCGCTGCTAAAACAACTTTACTTTGCTAAACAAACATTTACAAAGAACTCCATTTGCACTTGATGCTGCTTCCCCTGCAGAAGCTCTATTGTCTGTGCTTATCTCAGTGCTTAGCTGTGCCCACTTAATTTTGATGGAGAAAGCAAAGCAGATTGTGATAAATCCTGGCATTACTGTCCCCACCATCTCACACCTCTACGCTGAACTACTCCCTTTCCCACTTGCCCTTGATCTACTCCATGTGCTTTAGTTGATATTCTTGTCAGAGCTAAGGAAAGACTTGTTCCAGGGACATATAAAACATTAATAATTGTATTTCAAAGATTTATACTTGAATCTATACATCTGTAACAGAAGTCTCTCATACATCACCTCTTGATCACAGCATTTTGGCATATGTTTGGCAGACATTGATAAGCTTTTCTACTCTGAACAAACCTCTAATATCCCTTTTTAGGATCTTCTCTAGTACTTTGGTCTTTGTCATGACTGTAGCGTTTCAGGGAAATGCAGGGAATAGCTCTATTGGTAATAAAATAAGTGGTGGTAGATGGAGAGATACATTTGGTGTGGACTCAATTTGCAGAGCTTGGCACTCATTCAGTTGTTAATTAGAGACATACTGTTGATGTAACATTACTAACGACCTATAACCAACCTTCTCTTTGTATTACAGAGCTTTACCAAGTTTAGTGGATGTGAGATGTACTGATGTAACTCTCTACATTATATATCATCACAAATATTGTTATTTTAAGTAAGTGCTACTACAAGCAGCCAAGAAACAGATGAGGTGTTGATCTTCATCCTGCAAGTAAAAAAAAAAATCTATAACATTTGTCTTACTACTGGTTACTTTTTTAACACTGACTAGTTCTCTCTGCCACATGATATTGTTCCTGTTAATCTCTTGTAACTTGAATAAGACAAAGAGAATATGAAAATTGTTTGTCTACCTTTTCTGCTGTCTGAAGAAAAATACTGTTCCAATGACATGGCTGTGATGCTGTTGGGCTTGGATTTGTATTCCACAGAAATCATCCAGCTTTAGAAAACTAAAATTTAGGCAGCAAGTCAAGACCGTGATCAAGGCTTTGCTATAGACAAGTGAAGAAGAGTGGGTGATTCCTGCCACCTTTCCTAGATGCTAAGTTCAGAATTAACTGAAGCACACTGGAGATGCATTCAGCCATTCATTACATGGGAAACATAGACATGTAGCTTAGATATGATACTTAACTATTAGATTTCTAAAGTTACATAAGATTAATCCAATTCAAACAGTTAACTCATGCCTCTCTAAAAACCTGAATTGCCTTGTGGGAAAGTAAGTGAAAGCTTACCATTGACCTCCTTGGGACTGAAACCATATTCAAACAGCAATACAAATATAACATTGTGTTAAAATGCCTTGTGCTAAAAATTGTGCTAATGATGATATTGAAATTACTAAAAACATAAAATTGGCTGACAGTTGATGCTGAGGATGGGTCTATTACTGACCAACAAACCTCTATTTCTTTGGCCTTCTTTCATTGTCAGGCAGCTCACCATTCAGAAGGAAATATCTTTTCCATTTTAGATTTGGATAGGCTGGAACAGATCACCTTCATTGACAAATATTATGAAACCACCATAGTTACCTACTGAGCATTGCGTGAAAGTTTTTTCTGTAACTGATTCATCTCTTCATGTGTTCCTAAGCACTTATAAGGAAAAAAAGGTCTGAGGCAGATCAAATACAAAAAGATAGAAAGGATTCAGAAGGATCAAAGTGAGAAAAGGTTATTCCCAAGTGCTTTCTGAAATGGCAGTCTTCAGTGCTGAACTGAAAGCACTCTACAGTTGTATTACCTGTTTGCAATCAGAGGCTGCAGTGCACCAACAGGTAAATGGTCTCCACTGTAGGAGTCATTCTACATCCCAAACAAAAACTTGTTTCCTAAATTACATTTGGTTTATGAAGTAGGAATTTTCAGCTCTCCTTCTGCATTCCTCTCGCATGTCTAATTTACCTTCTGTATTTCTGTGGTATGCAATGGGCTCGCACAACACTGAATGGAGTTGCTCTATTCGTTCTATATTCATTCATTCATTCAGCTGTTTTCTCTATAATGTTCTAGCATAGCAAGGTGTTCTTGAGTATGCACAAAGGTCCATTTAGACTTGACTTATTGTTTATGGTGTCTCCTCCTAAGTGGTGTGCATTCACTGTCTATCATGAATTATAGATTCATGAGGACAGAATTTTGAAACAGATGTCTTCAAAAACAACAAAAATAAAGAGTAGGACCCAATCCCCTAAAAATACACATTTGTTTCTTAGTTTCTGGAAATTCTGACTAAAATGTTCAATATTCATTTGTGACTTTTGCCAATCACTAATCATCTGTTCACTTAAGATACTTAGAGTGATATATAATTATTTAATTTTAATTTAATTTAATTTAATTATATAAGTTATTCAGGACTCTTCATATCTGTCCTTTTGGCTTGTTCTAAATCTTCTGCTATTCTTATCCATTCCTTATGAAATTAACACATGTTGTACTGCAGCATCTGATTTATTTCCTTTTTTGCTTTTTTTGACTCAAGAAAGCAGACAGGAAGGAAGATACATGGATTTATTTATTTACTTTTACAAATTTGTATGTTAGCTCACCTATAGGCTGTCAAAATGCTGCTGCACCGCTACCTAACAAACATCTCAGAGCCATGACTCGAATTGAAACCTCAGAAGTTCCAAAGAGTTTCCTTAAAACAAGCATTTTCTCACTTATTTAACTGTTTAAATTTAACTAACAGCCAAACCAGTATATTGTCCCAGTGATAAGTTTAGCTATGACTGTATAACCTTCATAAACAGCATTTGAGACTCAGTCTCCCATACCCCAAGAGAACTGGCTGAGGACCATCTTCTCTTTTACCCATTCAATCTGTTCTACTTTGTATAGATAGTTCTCTACTACATAAGGGGCAGGGCAGGAGAAGGAGAGAAAAAGGGAGGAAGTAAGAGGTTATATCTTACTACTTAAGATATAAGTTAGGGGGTGAAAAGATTGGAGAAGCATAGTGCAAGAAATATGCATAAGAGGAAAAAAGGCTTAGCTGAGACTGACAGTTACCTGGTTTAGTGTGTTAAATATTTTATTTAGGGGACTGACCCAGGATATGATTTCAGGTCCCTGATTTGAATCACACAAGTTTGACCACACAGATTTACCTGATCTCCAAAAAGGTTTCCTTGGATAGGTCACTTCACTAAATTAAGCCTCAGCAGACTTTTGGAGATAGATAGATAGATTCTGTGTTACCTTGGTGCTATTACCATTGCAGGTGATGACAAGTATTTTACCATGTTGATCATTATCCTTAGGGAATTTCTATAGCAAGAACAGTTAGTAAATTATGAACCTGCAGCCAATAATCATGTCTGTCCTGGAATGGGTTTATTTTTCCTTTTTTTTCCCATTGAATATTCATTGAATATTCATTGAATATTTCCATTGAATAAGGCACACTACATGAAAAAGAGTAAATCATTTATGATATTTTAGGATTAAAGGACCTTACCCAGACATCTCCAGTGAAATAAAATATTAATTGAAGGGGCCCTCTAGCAAAATGATAGAAATACGGCTTCTGAACCTGCAGAAGAGAGTGGCTATCTTTAGCAGATTTCTCAGGAATGTTGACTTTCTCCTCTGTTTTCACATTTATGATCAAGGAGCCCATAAAAATTCAGCTTTTATTAGCGTCTCTTTTTGTTCATTGACAAACTCTGGCATGGATTTGTAATATTTTTGCAGCTGAACAGTTCACCATGTCATTAGTGTTGGAGATTAACAGTGCTTTGCTCGAACAGTCACACTGTATTTTCTGCTTGCTCTAGGTGACGTCACATCAGAACATCCTTCTCTGGATATCACTTGGAGATAATACAAACAGCATCCCATACTATCTGATTTCTGAAGAGCTGTTTTTTAAAAACTAGAGTTGTCTGTGTTTTCTGGGAAGCCTGTCACCTCACTTTGGTTTAGAGGTTCCCCTAGACTGCAGTTAGGCATAATTACCTTTGAGGATCTTAGCATAGATTCTTCATAGAGCTGTGCTGCCAACATTTGCATTCTCACAAATCTTATTTGAGTTCATGTGAATATTTTAGCACTTTGGTTTCCTACAATACAGTAGGAATCCAGGTAGATGTTGAGAAATGCTAGCAGCAGGCTACTAGTAATCCTGTTTCACCATAGGTTAGAATCACACTCAGAACTCATTGCAATGAACATAGGTACAGGAAACTACTAACTGTAGAGATCACAGTCTGCTTATTTGCTAGTGGATTTTTGAAAAGTTTGGAAGGAAAAACCATGCTGCCAGTCTTCTCAAATATCTTCTCAAATATCTGTCTCAAATACCAAAAGAGTAATATCTGCACTACATTAGGGTGACAATAATGCCAAGTTTTTCTCACAGTAAAATAAGAAAGGAATATGTCCAGGGTTGCATGTCTGAGTGCAAAACTATAAGCACCATCTCCATTTTGCATTTACATAATAATTTGTACTGGTAACATAGGTGAAGTGTAGAGGAGACAATTTCTTAAAATGCTTGTACTTGACAGATTATACCCCACAGAATCCTTGAGGTGTGTTGAGTGTGTTGACAATTCAGATGAGAGAAGACAGGACTGCAGTAGACTTGAAGGCAATAAAAAATAGCATGACTAATTAGCACATGATTTTATCTGCATAGCATTTGCCCTCATATATACTCAGAGTAATAATCAACAGTCATTCTTATATACCATTCACATGTGCATCCAAACTGTTTTGAAAAGATGTTCAGTATTGTTACTTCCATCTTACAGAAAAGATAAGAAAATATCTCTTAAGGTCTCACTACACACCCAGTGTTCCAGCACAGATTTCCCATACCCCAGGCTGTGGCAATGGAGACAGACTCACTAGAGGAAGATCAGTTTAGGGAGCATTTAAACAAATTTGTCATGCCCAAGTCCACAGGACTGGATGGGATGCACTCACCAGTGCTGATGAAGCTAGCCCATGTTATTGCTATACTCCTCTGGATTTCATCAATTCCATTCACTGTCTCACACCATTTTTCCTTCTTTTGATGCTGCGGAAATTACTTCGAGCTTGTGCAACCTGTTACATCTCCACATATTATATGTAGTTTTGAAAAGAAAAAAAGCTAAAAAGCTCACACGAAAAAAATTTCTGGAGGGAATTAAATTGTTAGTTGTATATCCTGCTGGGTTTTTTTTTTTTTTTTTGGTCCTTGAGATTAATCCTATACTTAACTACACCAGCTGCATCACTTCCTGTGGTGGAGTAACTCTTCATTTACAACAGAACACAAAGATAATTGGCCCTTTTAGTCTTCCTTAGCAATTTTTTTGGAAAAAATTGGCATAGCTGTTTGCGAAAGATGTTCTGTATGCTAAATAAGGCTTTTCTTCAAAAGTCCCCAGTTGTCTGTCTCTCCTTCTTTTGTAGTATTTTCTTTGTTTATCTAGGGTACCTTAACAATGATCCTAAAATTGGAAATGACTAGCAGAGGTACAGAGCCCTCCTAAAGAACTAAAAACATAAGGAGAAAGAGAGGCCAGGGACCATCCTAAGATAGTGGTTCTGCTTCTTCTGCCCTTTATTTGAAGACTTACAGAAAAAGATGAGTCTGATGAAACATACTAAATGGTGCACAGACTGCAAATGTTGTACTGAACTATTACTATTTATTGAAACTAAATCTTCATACTGGTGTTTCAAGTAGCAGAGCATGCCTGTAGAGTACAGTGTCAGGGAAGGCTGGGAAAACCTACATTTTATGCTATTTGTGCTATTTAATCCAAACTGAGCCTGACATATCTTTCACCATGTTTTGAGAGGAAAACTATGGAAATATTTAGGTGTATAGAAGAAAAATGTTACTCCTTTTCTTTCCTTCTGATTAAATTAATCATTCTCTCAGAAGCTGACTTAATTGTATAAAACATCATTTTTCAGTGAAAAAAATCCTTTTTATAAAATAGAGAATTAATTATACATTGATTTTCTGAAAGCAGACCTCTCCAATAGAGTGAACTCATGAATGAACCCTTGTTTCTAAGTACACTCTATTTATGGAGGAGCACTTATGTGGCATTGCAGAGGCAATAAAACAAAGATAAAAGTAATTTACCAGAGCAGAAATCTCTACTCCAGATAAAATGGCATTAAGCATCACACATTTATGATTTATTTAGTGGCTTTGGTTCACAAGCATATCAATGTTGGCAAACTGTGTGTTGCATAAATCTGAATCTCTATAGGAAGAAAAAGGGACAGAAAATACAAGCAACAGAGGATCTACCAGGATCACTAAGAGTGCTGTAGCTCCCTTCATTTGTGTCCTCTGGGGCCAGCAGGCATTTCTTGTCACATGGCTGGCAACAGTCCAAACAATCTCATCTTATGAGCACCACTGCATTTATCCGCTAGGATACCTAGATAGCTGGCACACTATTTAGAGAGCATTCACTATATACATAGAGATTTAGAAGCAGGAGCAGGCACAAAGAAAACATAATCTTGCCTTGTGTGTGCAAATACACTGCAAATTCAACCTTTGCCTATTTACCATTACTTTGTATTTGTATGTTCTTCTCTCTTGTATGTTGTCACCTCTTAATCTGTGGTGACCTATTTGCAGTCTACAGCTTCCTTAAAGGAGACAGCGGAGGGGGAGATGCTGATCTCTTCTCTCTGGTGACCAGTGATAGAACAGGAGGAAATGGAATCAAGCTGTGTTGGGGGAAGTTCAGACTGCGAGTGTGGTCAGTCACTGGAAGTGATCATGGCTCCAAGCCCGTCAGAGTTCAAAGAGTGTCTGGATGATGCACTTAGTCATATGGTTTAGTTTTAGGTAATCCTGCGGGGACCATGGAGGTGGAGTCAGCGATCCTTATGACTCCCTTTTAACTTGAGATATTCCATGATTCTATAATTTTCATCTTTTAATGGTCTTTTAAATGGTTGCTCAATCCTTCTGTGTTTATCAGCCAGAACGGTGAGCAAGGCAAATTCAAATCCAAATGAAAATGGGTACAGCAAAAGGGTAGGGTTATCTATTACTTTCTTTAATCCATAACTTGAGACCTAATTGTTTTTCTTTCTTTCTCAATACATTTTATTAGATAGAATTTTTTTAAACATACCACACGGACTTCTGAGATGAACTATTCAAGTGGGATTCTAAAAGACTTTCTTAACTAGCACTCAGCTAATCATGTTATGTAAAAGATTTCAACAACCCCCATATTAAGGTTTTTGAACAGAATCTCCCTTCAGTTGGAAATGAAAGAGCATTTAAAAAAAGATGAGAAGCCAGAAAAACAGCAGGCAAAAACTTAAAAACACCAACACAGGAATAAAATTCCAAGTTTTTACTCTTAAGGTGAATAAAGTCAAGAATTCTTAGAATTTAACAGAGACCTTTTCCATGCAACAATGGTCTGGATTGATGCATATTTACATACATATAATTTACATTATTCTGAAGATAGTTCTTATTTAGTGAAGAAAATTGGAAAGTGCTGTCAGCCTGTTGGGATATCAAAGTTACTTTACACACTAAAGAAAAATTATCACAGTACTGTTGGGAGTCCATCTAACTGACCAACTACAGGTGGAGAAGGAGACATGACAAGGAGATTACCAAACTGTTACCTTCAGGGAAGTTTCCTGATCTACTGTACAATATAGAAGGACACTGAGATCAGATTCCCCCACTACCAAAAACATTGTCAAATCTTGACAAGATGCAAGGCAAATGAGACATGTCTCCATATCTTCTGCCCTGTAAAAGGGCTGAAGTAATGAGCTCTCTCAACACTTCCAATGGCACTCTCTGGTCATTTTGCACTCTTCTGACATGAATTATGGTTTATAGCTACAACTCAACACCATAGATGGGATCCAGTCTACAGCCATTCGAGATGCTGTAGGCTTTTCAGGGCATCTGCATGGGGCTGGCAGAAATTACGCTGGATATGGTTCAGCAGACCACTGCCCTTCAGAAGATGTAGATATAAGACAAGTGAGATACCAAGGGCAACTAAAACAACAGTACATGCATATTCCTGGACAACTGAATCATACTCAGTAAGTCTAGGCAGAAACACTGCAGGAGTTCACAAAACCTCAAAGAGCACTGATTCACTTCTTCGCAGTCCATTTTTAAGGGTATATTCTGATTTAATAGCCTTGCTGCAACACATTTAAATGATGCATGAAGTGATCCAAGTCACTAGAGGCAGGGTTTTTTTGCAATCATTATGTTGTTCTATGCAATTAATTTCCCTGCTTGGTACAACAAACCACCAGGGCCCATAGTCTCCCTGTAAAGCCCAGGCGAAAAAGCAATATTTTAAAGTGTTTATGAAATATTTATCTTTAATCTTGCCCCTGTTCATACTTGCAGGATCTTCATTGCCTTGATCTGGAAACCCTCTATTTTCTGTAACTGGAATAAAGTGTATAGCATATTTGCTGACACAATTTCCCTTATGACAGATTTTAGTTAAAGATACAGTTAAGTACTATTTATCAGGTAAAGAGATTAGAGTAAGAATAATTACACTTCTGAAATGAAAAGACTGGCAGGGGTTTGGTTTTTTGGTTTTTTTTTCAGTTTTGTTAGTTCATGTAAATAGTATAAACTGGTAAAATTAGGAATTATTCAGGCAGACTGGGCAACTACCAGAGGCACAATACTAGTGTAAATGGATCAGTGGAATACAAAGATGCATTGGATGACCTTTCACAGTTCCTCCCAGCATTATTTTCTCTAGTTCAAATAAATGGCATAATACAATGTGTCATGCTTCACATTAGTCAAATAGTATTTTTGCTTTGCAGTGATTGCAAGTATTTGCAATTCTCAGAGGAAAGAAGAACGAACAACACTGTCAATAACTAGTGATCATTATTTAGAATCTGTAAACACATTTGGGTTAAAATGCTGAGTTAAAGAAATCAAGATCTCACCTGCAGTTCTTTCAGTTTCTTCTTTCATGCACTTAGACATCAGGAGGTTTCAAATAATTATTCAAAGTTACTTTAAAAATTCAGGCTAGTAGTATTCGAATATTCCTGACCTGCTTCACATTCAAATATAATTTTGCTATTAGACAGTTATTGTGTTATCTTTCTTTGTCTGTTCTGGTTGGGAATGTGCATTAGTCGTTTCATACCTCTTTAATAAGAACAGGTCATTTGGCTTGATGATTAACACCTTTCATGTTCAATAACAGCACTAAGACTGCTAAAAGCCTCACCAGACTAGTAAGTATGCCCTTGAGCCAGCTACAAGGTCTCAGTACAAATCTGTCATGAGTTCACAGAAATGCTCTGTCTGATCTTTTAAGTTATTTCTAAGAAGTATCCGGTCATTCAAAGGGGATCACAGACACATTAGTCAATGATGTGTCTTGAGAATATGAGTTTTGTCAGGATTTTTCCCCAGATAGCTAATTGCAATGCACTAAGCTCATCACAGTTTTCATTAATGAAAATTGCTCATCTACAGCTGACAATGTAACAAATACTGACCAAGGAAGCACATTAGATAATTCTGAGACAAAATAAAATGGTTTACTTAACAATTGAACAGGAAAGCAATGAAAATAGGAAAATAATGTTCTGCCCTGTTCACAAATGAGTGAAGCCACAGTGGCTGTTACTGGTTTAAGAAAGGCCTTAAAGTTCAAATGCTATCTTTGCCCTTTGCTTTACTAACTTTTCTAAAGTTTGAGGCAAGCCTTTCTTTTATTTATTTTAGTTTTGCTATCAGTATTCCTGAAGTAATATTATTCCCAACTTGGATTGACATAATTTTCCAATTAATCATAGATAGGCTCATAGATACATATAGCCTTTCATTGTTAACATTCAATAAAAGCAGTGAAAGATTTGCTAGAAGACAGAACAGTCGGTATTTATTACTGTCAGTTTACTTTCCCAGGTCACTCTAAGGCTTGATTCACCACAACATAAGTCAGTATAAAGGTTTCAGGGAATATAAATGAGTGGAAGTCTTTGCAATAAGCAGCTCTAAATTTTTCTATCAGGAGCTCTGTGTGTGAAATATAATTTTTTGCCCTAATTACAAAGTTTTGTCCAGAACTGAGATACTGCTATTTCTTGGTATGCAGGTATGCAGGCTTCCTTCTTGAATACTGCAATATTATTCCATCATTGGTTAACAACATTCCACTAAGCAAAATCCTGTGTGATTTGTATTGCGCTTCAATATTTGATGGTGTTATAGTAGTCTCAGTGTCAGCATTAAGGCATGTCTCCTTTTTTGGCACCTGCATCCCTCAAGTCCCCAGTTTCATATTTTCAATCATCATCTTTTTTTTTTTAGATGTGGAGATTATCCTATGTACCTAGCATGCTTTGTGATTCCCCAGTTGCACACTGCGGGACAGCACAAGAAGAAATAGTGCAATGGGCTGACTGCACAGTAAAATTAGTTGACAATTCCAAACACATCTGAAGGGGAAAGCAAACGTGACTGTTACAGGGATGCTTCTTCTTTTGTCTCTTTGGGAAGCAGATCCTTGAACATCCTGCTCTAGTCTGAAAAGTTGCACTGCAAATAACAGGGATTATATAAATCTTTCAAGGATTTCCAACACAAACATAGGGGACTTGCAAGTGAAAAGATTTTTCAGCCTATGCCTCATTTAAGAAGTGAAAATCAAATTGTACAGGGAAATGTTGTATGTTACATCACTTAAGATCACTAACCAAACCCCTGTGTTTGTAATAAATAACCAATTATTTGGCGATTCACAAGAAGAAAAGATTCCAGTTCACTCTCTTAAGAAGTTGCCAACTCTGAAGCATTTATACCATGAGGCAGAATGTAATGTGGCCATTATGACAATCTGATAAGGTACAGAAAACATTACAGTTTAATAAATTGTATTTTCAAATAAAATTAACCTGTCAAACAAAATATACTTGAACATACAACTTATTTTTGAAATACAGTTTTACAAGATGAAAATAAGTGATAAAAGAGTTTCAGCACAGCTGCACTGAATTTTTTTGTTTAACGGTCTAAAGCAGCTTGCTACAGATGTATACTTTGTGGCTGATTAACTTTGGTTATGCCTCTGTAATTATATTTTGGCTCTACTGCAGAAGAGATCACAATCTCTTCCACCTGGTCAACTGGTTCAAAGTTAAGGTATGAAAAGAACATTTTAGGAACTAAAATTTTACCTTTCCTTTCAAGAATTGTTTCCTGATGTTTCCAGGATGTCACTCTGCCAGTAGTGCTTCCATACTGTAAGTTTTGTATCTAGATATATTAAAGAAGTAATTGTTTTTCTTTGATCAAGCATCTACAGTTGTTACTTCCATGTTTTTTTTCAGCCCTAATCAGCAGGTCATGATCCTCCTTAGAGCATGAATATCTCAAACTTTTAACAGTTGGTTTTGTCTCAGGGCTTTTGCTTTATTATTTTTCATGTCAAAAATCTTGTCTTAAAAGACAAGTTAGGCAAACCATCCTTTCTAATCAGTCATTTAAACCCAATCAAGAACACCAATTTTACATCAGAATTACACATTAGTCGTATGTATTTTTAAGCATTTCTTTTCTTGGTCAATGTTAGTTTATTAATCATAAATATTTGCATAATATTCAGCAGATCATTAATCTCTTAAGAACAAGTTTCACAAACACTCCTGGCAGAATATATTACCTAGGTTTTTCGAATTTGTGCATAGCAAAGTACAGAGTGAAAATTCTCTTTTTCAATTAAAAAAAAAAATAAAATCCTCAAGTACAAAAGCAAATCAATGAAGTAAAAATAATCCACAATCACTGCATTGTCTAAGGACCTCGGTAACCTGTTCCTTTCACAGAAGTGAATCCAGTACTCGGGATACACTAAGGAATTTGCCGAGAATGTTGAGGAATTGTGCATTGGAAGTAATGACCCTGGCTCTCCAGTCCACTGCCTAGTAGATCACAAATCACAAATTAATACGTCACTATTTAAACTGAGCAAACACTATTGTAATAGTGTACATCAAGTACCTTCCCCGCTTTATGGAAAAGATACTGACAGTCTTATTCTAAGGCCAGTCACAGCTTCCTTCTCTCCATATATATAAATTGTACTTTCTGCACTTGAATTCTGAAGGTGTTTTGCTTTAGTCAACATTTTAATACATTTTATTCCTCCAAGAGAAATCAGAAAGCAGAATTTTATTTTAGACCTTTTGACCAGATATTATATCCTAATACTGATTGGTTTTAGAGAGCAGCATTTCAAAAATCAATATCCATTTTCTTGATATGTGGTTGAAAGAAGACAAATAAGAAAACAGGAAAGGAAAACAAAAGGTAATAATCAGAGTAGGGCCCATACAAATTGAACTGATGTGTTACTTTCCTAAAGAACTAACGTGTTCATTGCTTTTTTTTTACCTCATACGTTATCCTAGTCAACTTCAATTTCATCCAAACCTACCCAGATCCATAAGACTTACTGATTTTCAACAAAAATAGAGCAGACCTTGATCTTAGAAGGCTTTCTGGTTACTGTGCAATCTATCAGTACTGCATGAGCTTATCAGGACCTGGGAACAAGTAGCTTGGTCTGATGATACGGCTTTTCAGGCTTGTTGTAGGATTAGAATTTTTTGCTTTCAATTTCTCTGAGAAGGTGGTGTGAAGGAATGAAGTTTTGTTTTCTGTTTCCTCCAGACCACCAGAGAGAGAAGAATAGTTAGAAAATGAATGAGTAGCTTTTTCTTTTCTTTCTCTATATATAAAATACACATTTGCCTACTAAAATAGCTAAACATATGCTCATTTAATGCTTTTCTTCATAAAAAATTGTACTTATAAAATTCTGTGTGGAAGAGAACTTTGTCTCCTTTTGCCCAGCTTGTATTTTGTTTCTGTTGTTTCATTAGGGTGTTAGTCCTTGGCACTAGCAGAATTTTCAATTACTGCTAATAATTGCTAGCAATTCATGGCAAAGAAAATGGCAATTCAATTACTGATATTGGCTTCCTCTGGTGGTTATTTGAACATCTGGTCTTTCAATAGGAGCTATAGAAATCGTAATGTATACTTTAGGTTATGGAACCATTATGGCTAACTCTTGATGAACATTTTCTGTCACCAAAAAATTAATATTTTTTAAAAATCAGAAAAGTGTATCTTAATTATCTATATAAAATTATATATGCAAACAATTAGATATGCCTACAAAGGATATTGGTACTATTATTTTTATTGAAAAAAAATTTCGATTTTTCAATTCTAATACTGCCACCAAAATCAGCTGATGCCATGGAGTTGCAATGGCAAATAGGTAAAAAAAAAATCAGGAAGGATTCTCTGAATAACAACTGTCCTGACATTTCCATCCATTATAAAAAACCATATTTCTGAGTTTAGGGATCTACATCCTTGTCTGGTAAAGCTATTCTTAGATTAGTTTTGTCTGATCTTTGCTAAATTATTTACACTCAGCAAAGTGTAAATATACATTCATACACAGTAAAAATAAACTGTTCCTTTCGCTATTAACATTTGTAGTACATTTTGGCATGATGAGTATTGCATTCACTAAATACCTATGAAACTGTCTGGTCCAGACTTTGCTTGCCCCTCCTATGTGTCCAATATATGGATTAAGAATTCTGACCTTTCACTTTGTACTACAGCAGCTGTCTCCTGTTCCCTAGATGACAGCCAATAAACATGACCAGTTGCCTCCAGAGATTTAGGAGCTTCAATTTCTCAAATGGCTGGTTATACATTCCCCACATACTATGTCTTCTATGGGTGTCTAAAAATTAAAATATGGCATTATATCAATCAGCCACATAGAAAATCCTGTTCTGACGCCATCAAAATCCAAAATTGTAAGAATATTACTATTTGTTCCCTGAGTTTCAACATTCACCTCCCCACGTGCTGCATGTATTCATTCTACATGAGTTGGAGAAATGCAGCCTACTAAGTAAATTTGTCTACATCACTAGACTGCTGGGAGGCCTTACGAGTTTAGGTCTGCACATTTAATTGACATTATTCACTGTAAGGTGTTCTAAAGCCATAAATAGCAATCCTATTATTTCACTAATTTTATACAGAATATCTTAAGGTGAATTCTAATAACATTTTACCAAATAAGTTTCTGTATCCTTCATTAAGAAGTTTTATTTAGAAAGCTAGGTAATATTTTCCTTGTTTACATAATGAAGATCTCCTTTTTATTAACCTCTGGTAGTCACTTCTCACTTCAAAATGGCAGAATCACAAAAGTAACATGAGAAATGGAGTTACTGAATAATTCTGGATATTCAAAATGTAATTTACAGACCCTCTTTCACCCACTGAATTAAAAAATGTTTTCTGAAGGAATACATAAAGAGATATACCTATGGCATCACAAAGCATCAAGTAAGGTTGTCCCAGTTGGTGTGATGCATAGGCCAATGGGCACTCTTCTTGCAGCTGACAATGGCTTGCAGTACTATTACCTCTTATCAAACCATTTAGCACTTACTCCACTGGAATGACTGAAGACAATTCAGTGTTCCTTTTGATAAATGTTTCTTGAAAGCCCAAGACATGCTCTGTCTGGAAGAATTGTTTGTGGATGATGTTTCACTGCTTTGCACTGCTATGGCTTCATTGGCATTGAAATCAACTTGCACCAGTGCAAAACTGGAGCTGGAATTTGACCCATGAATTCCATTTAATAACACAAATAAATCAATTACAGCAGCAGGAAAGCATGAGACAGGAAGAGATTCCTGTAATCTCTTATTTCCTTCTAATTGCTCCCTTACTAAAATCTGCATTTGTCTCACATTGGATAAGAAACCTGGAAGAGTATGTTTCCTCTTTTTATTTTTTCGTTTTTTGCCCTTCCGCGCCCCCCCCCCCCCCCCCCCCCCCCCCCCCAGTATAATCCAAATACCTTGGTAATTCCTTCCTTATTTGATAAATAATTTCACAATTGAACATGAGTAGTTTTTAATCTCTCATATAGAGTAGTTTAGGTAATCTCATATATTTTCATCACTGTCACCATAATAAATGTTTTCTGATTGATATGTATTATTTTTGCTATAATGTTGGTGATGAATACAGTTTTCTTCAAGCTACAGAGATCATACTTGTTTCACCAGGGTCATGTGACTCCAAGGCTTGCCCTCTGTGTTCAAGAAAATGTGTAGATGAAGATGATTCTGACATGTATGATGTGGCCGGGCAAGATGCACTGCTGAATATCTTTCACTCCTGAGAAAAATTCCTTTGCTTACATAAAACACCTTGAAGTTGCCAGAAAGAGATGATTGACTTTAAAGGAGCTACTTTGGATTTAAACTTGGTATGGAATCCAAATCCATTGTTTCCAACCTTCACTTAGAAATAATTATATCAAGAATGAAGTCAACATTCTTAAACCCAGCAATGCAAAAGATCATGCACCCTTTTTCTTTTCTTTCTCATTATATTAGATCCCTGGTTTACAGTCACAGCATTTGCACTGAAATCTGAACCCACTGTGGCTATGGATGACAGGCATAATCAGAAGTCTCTCTATTGATTGAGCCAATGCATTTAACCACAGTAAACCCATTAACTTACAGCACAAAGACGGGCATATGTTTCGGTTTGTGAGTTTGTAAACATCAATGAGCATACTTTTTTTTTTGTTTCACTTAAATGAATTTACATTTGGAACCAATGTGGAATTTGGCCCGTCTTCTAAGCTCTCCACACTGTTGCTGCTTGGAAAGCCAATAACTTGTGCATAAACTCATTTCAGTTTAGGTAAATACAGACTACCACCTAATTATTGCTGTTCACACAACTTTCATGCTTCTCATTAATTATAGTACCATTTTAATATTAAGGATTTCTGGATAATTTTCCAATTAATTCCCAGTAAGTAGGACAGAAGAATGCATTAAATAACCTGTAGCCACTGCTTAATTTCTTATTCTATTCAGGTGTTCCATAAAGAACTAGGTCCTCTTTTCCATAGCTGTCCTTCTAACAACCTTACCCATATATCAATAAAAAGTTTTTCCAAGCTTAATATTCTCTTGCCATGATCATCTGTTCATTCAGAAATAACCATCTGTGCCTTGCTGGAGACTTCATTCTTTTACAAAACTGGCAGTGGTGACAAAGTTCATTTGAATTCCCAGGATATGCAATCATCAAACAGTTTGAAATTCTCTTTTCAGAGCCTGTTTTCCACACTAATAGAACTTTTAAGTACACATAATTCACGATTTGTTGTTGTTGCTTCTGTTTTTCAATGTTTCATGGAACACTGTCCACTACCCTTCCCCTCCTCCCACCACCATTTTCTCTAACATCTTAGCTAAGGAAAAATGGATGACTCTCCCTGTGAAGCCCATCAGCATTTGCTTTTTAATCAGCAGTACAGATTGCTGTTGACTTAAATGAAGCATATTTCTCACACAGGGACTGAGCACATTACCTTCAAGCAGATCATATTTAAAAATAATCCGAGGAAAAGATCTTGTATCATATAAGGCTTGAGAAAAAAACCAAACCAACAAACAACAAACCAACATCTTTTGAGTGTGAAGGTAAGTTGCTTTTCCTGTTCATATTTGTGAGAGGGACAGATCCCTTTTGCGTTCTTCTAATGCTTTACAAGCACTGAATTCACTGCTAGATACCTGCAGCTTTTGAACTTGGCAGCTAGAAGATAAACAAGGTCAGCTTTTCTTGCTGTTGATTCTTTCCACTAGATATTATTAAAATGTCAAACTTTCAGACACAGAATTCTGTAGCAGGTGACATAATGATTTACTTTTTCATGCCTGTATTAAAAGCATTTCAGAGGAAGTAAAGCCTCTGGGTTTGATGCTCCCCAGTTAATAAACCCCTGTGCAGTACCTGAAATGTTGACTTTCAACCACAACTGGAAGAATTTAAATCCTTGTTTCCTCACTACGAAATCCAATGCTTAGTTTCTTGTAGAAGATGCTTAGTTCCTTGGCACACATCTGAATCACACCACTTTTTTTAGGGCTTGCTGTGACTTTTTTACAGAAGTTTATTGCGTAGTATCCCCACATATTCTGTTGGCAACCTAGAAGCCTAATTTGGAATGTGAATGGTAAGGCTTTGAAGTGCCCAAGTGGCCTTTCTCTTTAATAGTAAGTAGTTATACAGGAATCTAGCTTGATCTGTCTCAGTCTTCCTCTGAAGGAGTCCATCTCTCTGCAGTGATTTAAATTCCTGGTGCTTTGCTCAGAAGGACCTGAGTTCCAGGTCACCACAATGGAGCAGTACCTCTCAAGTAGTCAGGGAACTCAATTTGCTTAGGGTTCTCTGGCCTGAGGAAATAGGCAAAGATTGGTCAAATTCATGCTGTGAAGCTGAACTAGAAGTTTCACTCCCTGTGCTGGCTGCATGCCAGATTGCTTCACTATTGTTGTTCACCATAACTTATCTTCCATCCTGTTTTTATCTGTTTGTGTGAGACATCCCCAAAAAGCTGTATTTCTTGGTGATGTGGTTTGAATTCCAGAAAGCACTTGTGCAAGCAAACACATTATCTGGATATTTCAATTGGACTCATATAAAAAACAGTTTCACCTGTAATGTGAATTACAAGCTAGTGTGTAATGTATAAAGTCAGAAAGAGATGAGCCATCCCCTGCTCCCCTCGCTCCACCAATGCAGAGTCCTGTGCAGTGGACTTCTGTGTGCTGAAAGGATTATTAACTACTACCTTATGGAGCAATCTTTTCATTACCTGAAGTTAAACAAAATGTGGGAATTGTTCCAGGAAAATTTATAATGTTTTATAATGTTAATATTTAAATTATGGGCTTTTCAGAATGCCTTTCAGAAATGTAAATTGAAATATTCAAAATAGGAAAAAAGTCTGCACTAAAAAAGGCCTTCAAAATAATACCTACTAAAACTCTTTATGTACCAACATCTGATAGAAAAAGAATAATCAGTGGTTTCGTATAAAAGATCTATTTCACTTCAATTAAAAACCATGTAATTCCTTTAAGTCTATTTCATAAACTCGGGGGAAACTGAGTCATATTTAAAAGATCAACATACATTGATTAATCATTGTGTCAGGGCCCAAAAGGCCCTGATGGACCTTATTGTCCCTGACAAGTCTCCCTCTATGTCTCCCACCGTGCTCGGGGCCCAGGACCCACCTCAGCCCCAGAGAACCTTCAGCCCTGCCTGGCCATAGGCCCCATTGAGCAAGGCCCACCCATGGGCCCATGTCCATGCCTGTCCTCAGCCAGTCCCCATCTCCATGGAGGTACCTGATGGTGACCCCAGCTGCCTGCTTCTGGCTGGGGCTGGGATGTGTCCTGGCTGCCAGGCCCGGCCCTGCCGTCATGGGGAGCCCCCACTGCCATCAGCCCCAGGGAACTGCTGGCCCATGCTGCCCCCTGACATGTGCCAACTCTTCAGGGCAAAGTGGGATTTGCCTTATTCCAAAACAAGGCTAAATTTTGTAACATCACTGAAAAAAACCCAAGGGTCTCTATGGAGTCTTAGCTAGATTTTTTCCTTTCACTGCTTCACCTTTCGTATGGGAACTGTAATACTTCATCAGATCATAGAGGTATTGCAAGGACTGTGCTTCTTATCCATTTGAATATTACTGAATGAACAGGGCAATAACATTTCAAAAATAAAAATACAAAAAAAAAGGCTCCATTTTAATGCTGACAGTTCACTACCTTTTCTTGTAGCTTCCCAGGAAAAAAGGAGCTAAGAAGAGGTTGTTATAGATATATTGCTGACTGAACTTGTCCTGACTTTGAGAACTGATGTGTGTGCTTTAATCATTTCTGTTATTTTCTTACCTTACAAAACACTGCGACATGCTGTGTAATTGATGCACTTTGCAATATTTTGTGAACCAAAGATGTTTATTCAAATGAAAACCAAATTAGGCCATTTAAGATGCATGCCCTGTGTTCTACAGCTCTTCCTGGTGCTTCATTTAAGAAGTTTTACCATTTTTATAAGGTAAGTTTTCTGACTTCCATAACCTTATATGAAGTCTTTCTATAGCACTGTCTAATATCATAAGAGAAGGCCAGCACCATCAGGGCACCAAAGGCTGGCAGCTCCTCCAGGTACGTTGAGAGGGAGCCCAGAGAGGTGATTTGGCTGTCAGGAGCCTTGACCTCAGCAAGAAGGGATGCTGAGCAGAACATCAGGGTAATATCAGGCCTAGAGACAATGACCTGGGTCAGGCACAGCCCAGTGATTGCCCAGCAAGCCCATAGCAAAGGAGCAGCGCTAAGGATGAACCAAAAAGCCCAGGCAGTGGGTTTGGATCAGGGTCAGCACCAAGGAGCTAGAATGAGCCCTCTCCCAGCAAGGCCTTGGTCTTGGCTAGCACCGTGCCTTCACTCACTGGTTGTGCATTCAGGGCCCAGCAAGGTCTAGGGTAAAAAGAGACTGGAAGTTTTAAGTGAAACTTTCATTATAACCAGCCAAAACTTAGCTGAATCATAGAATCATGGAATGGTTTTTGTTGGAAGGCATCTTAAAGATCATCTAGTTCCACCCCCCTGCTATAGGCAGGGATACCTCCCTCTAGACCAGGATGCTCAAAGCTCCATCCAACCTGTCCTTGAACACCTCCAGGGATGGGGCATCCACAGCTTCTCTGGGCAACATGTTCCAGTGTCTCCTCATGCTCACAGTAATTAGTTTATTCCTCATATCTAATCTAAATATCCCCTCTTTTGGTTTAAAACAGTTACCTCTTGTCCTATTGCTATACTTCCTGATAAAGAGTATTTCTCCATCTTTCCTGTAGGTCCCCCTTTACGTACTGAAAGGCTGTTATAAGGTCTCCCCGGAGCCTTCTCTTCTCCAGACTGAACAACCCCAGCTCTCTCAGCCTGCCTTCATAAGAAAGCCTGGGCTCCAGCCCTCTGATCATCTCTGTGGGCCTCCTCTGGACTTGCTCCAACACGTCCATGTCCTTTTTGTGTTGGGGGCCTCAGAGATGGACACAGTACTCCAGATGGGGTCTCACCAGAGCAGAGGAGAGGGGCAGAATTAACTTCTTTGACCTGCTGGCCTGAAGCATGTTTAGAAAGAAATTTGTTACAGTAGAGAGTACTACAGGGTTTTTATTGATTGTGAATATGCATTTACAAGATCTACAAAGGTGAAGAGAGGGTTATTTTTCTGTATGTTAGACTTTTTGAAACAACAAAGAGGAAATGCTCATGGGCTTGATTAGGCCACTCATTTATTTAATGCAGGATCTTGATCATAACTGCACAGAACTCAAACTAAAACATTTTTCTGAATTTTAAATCTATGCATCATAATGCTTTGCAAACTCATGTGGTACAGCATAAATAGCTCAAAGTGATCTTGGTGGTTTGGAAAATCTGACCTGTACAGTGGTCTTGCATGGTTTTGATGATTTACTGGGGTAATTGCAACTTATAGAGAGAAGAGGCTGAAAAACACTTTAGAGTTTTACTACACATTTTAGCCGTAGCTTTGTGCTCAAGTCAGAAAAGTTTGAATATGTCTGGATCCAGGCTTAAGCCCACATGCCACATTGGCTAGGTCAAAGAATTTATAAGGCCTTCTGAATCAACCTTATAAAACACTCCCCAGAAGCAGATCAAGATGGCTCAGTGATGAAGGCAAAACTGAATTGTCATTCCAAGAAAACAGCCATAGTCATGCACATAGTATTATGAAAGGTGAGGAGGTAGAGCCAGTGTTCTGCTGGGGCTGATGGGAACACATGGCCTGAACTCCAGATGTTTACATTTCAGGTGAAGAAGCTTTGTTCAGTAGATATCCTAAAGTTGGAAGCGAGCATTTCATCATCTAGCCTGAATGGAGGTAGGAAAGGGGAACAAAATTGAGATATAAGCTCCAAAACTAGCAGAGGAATTTCAAATAGGTTTAAAAAGTACTAAAAGTGGCTCTGAGAGAAAGACGCATGAGAAGATTTGGTAAAAACATGTCAAAGTAAGTGAAGACAAACTTTGAGCTGGCAGTCCAAAGTCAGCTTTCCAAAAACATCTGAGGAAAAGATCAGACAACTGATGTCTCGTCTTACAGCTTTCTTACAGATAAAGTAGGGCTTTGAAGATTTAGCACATCCAATATAATAGATTCTTCCTTAGTTCCTTGGCTTTTTATCCTTCTTTTTTGAGTGAAGAACCATTGAGGTTACTGACTTCATGGTGCCTTGACTAGTATAATTCATCTATTTAGGCTCATACCTACTGCTGTTTTCAGGTTGATCTCCAGATCTGTGGCAGTATGGAGACTGAGATGGATTAGATCGTCCATCACAGGCTACTTCTTTTTGAAGTAGGTTGTATCAGACACTGCAAAACCCAGAATTACTTGGTTTACTCAGGGAAATTTGTACAAAAACCTGTCAACCAAATGCAACTTACCAGGATAAAACTACAGTATACAGAACTGATAGTGTATCTATTCCTTTTTTAATGTAGGAGTGATCTCAAACAAGACTGGTCCATAGATGATACTTGTTTGATACATAAATCTTGCAGGTGTTCTAAAGAAAGCAGAAAGAAGAGGAAGAAGCAGTAACATCAAGTCTTCCTAACAAATTTCTGTAATATGCAGGAGCACAAAAAGGTTACAAGTTCTGCAGTCATGACAGTGATGGTTATCTTTCTCATTGCTGACAGGGGGTTTGAATTCTAGGTTTATGCCTGATGAGAATACACCTAAGATGTTAGCAACATGATTGGTATTTTACACACATTAGGGTGAAGGCAAAATCAACAATGTCCCCATTACATTGGCATGTCACATGTCATGTGTCACGAAAGCAGGAAAAATGCAGACACTGGCTTTTCATGTAGTGAATTAGTAGATTGCAATTGTAGCTTTGGAGCCCTTTTTTAGAAATGTAGTGCTAACCAGTATGTTAAATAGATGACTAAATTAACATGAGAATTAAGACTTTTGCTGATGTTTTCAGGACACATATTCCTGATCAGTCATTGCTGTTGTCTGAGCATTACACAGCCAAATATAAACAGGAAGACAAAATAGTCACATTAGAGAAAGAATGTCAGCATAACCAACTGTTTGTTTGTGCTTCCACCAATCTGTAGCTACACTTGATCCAATGCATTGCACCAGGCTCTCCATGCTTACTACAATTCCTTTATTCCACATACCCTTGTTTCATAAAATGTTCTTTAAATTTAGATGGGAGTGATTCCCTGGCACTTTCCTATCCATGCAGCAATTTATATTTATTTATATACTTACTATATATATACACAGACACATATATACATATATATGTAAACAGGAACAAATTAAGAGCTTTGTTGTTTTTTCTTCCTCACCTTTAGCATCGGGGAATATGAGATTGCCTAAACAGCAAGTGATACCATAATGTGATGCCACAGATGTCATCTAACAGGTGGACTGTGCATTTTTGACACCTGTTTATTCTTATGCATATTATTTTTGGCATTTTGAAAGGAAAATTATATTTGAAATTTTGGACAAACGTGATTCAGAGAAAATCAGTGGCCAAGGGAAGAAGGACTCAAAGAAGAGTGATTTTATTTCCATGTAGTAGAAATGGCTGGTTTTCTTTTCTCCATAAAAATATTCTAATTACTGTAAATGGAAATGAAAAATACATCTAGTCTGACTTTCATGTTTATTATTCCAAGAGCAAAAATGTTGCTAATCATTTTAGAGAAGCAAATCATTATGACTAGGCAGGCAAAGGCTATAGCTTTACTTTTGATAGGATTGCCTGTAGTATCATATCAAAGGCATGATAAATATGGGTAAACTAATGCTATGGTTTAAAAAAGATTGATTTCTTTTGAGACATTGGCCATCCATTCCAACATTATCCGTCATCTTCACCAAGAATGAATAATTTATGAGTTTTAAAGTCAAAACCTAGTGACATGAGGGAAGTTCTCCTTAAAAGTTAGCAGAAGCAGACTCTGTGTGCATATTGGGTGTACCATGTCAGATAATAAAAGCACATTTCCACGTGTAAGAAGTCTTAATATATTTTTATACCTGAAGCATGAAATTACTTTTTTTCCAGCCCCAAATTATGAACTTCTAAAACAAAAAAAGGAAAAGTTACCTGGAAGGTTAATTATTATCACTGAAAATAGATATCAACTGATGCCTTACACTCAAACAATTAAACAAATATGAATTTGTGTTTTGTTTTTTGTTTTTCTAACCTGCCAAACATGGTGCAATTTTAGCAAGCTCTTCTTGAATTAATGAATTCTTGTGAGTGCATCTGACTGGGAAGCACTCTGTGTACGTTGATTAATATGCTCATCTGTGTTGTCTGTATGGGTATATACACTGCAAATCTAAATTCACATATTCAGCCGTATAGCTGAATACAAAATAATGTCATATTTTACACTGCGATTTTACTGGCTCACTTATTATTTAAACATCTTTAAGATTATATCTATTTCAAATGATTTAACTACAAGCAGAAACTAACTGGAGGGCTTGTTTTTCAGGGTGCTGGTAAATGAAGGAGGGGAAGGCCATGGACATGGTCCTTCTCTCTCACCAGCACCAGCACAGCTCCTGCTCTTCATTCTTTTCTCCACCTGAATTGTCTGAACTGAGTCCCAAGGACATTTTAACTACATGGTAATCAATACTGTACAAGATCGCCCTTGGTTAGTTCCTAAATTAAGATGAATCAGGGCTTTCTGTCATTTTTGAATGGACGGCCCCAGTAGCCAAGGCAAGAATTGTGGCAAGCCTCACCAGAGGAAGCTACAGGGAGCAGGAAGAGAGCTTGCAGTGACCATGGATAAAAATTAAAGTTTTCCATCTCCACCATTGTAACTCATGCACAGAAGACAAGCAAAAAAATGGTGTATTAATGGGTGATAATATTTTCTAAACAGAAAACCTATACTACCTACTTCCGTTAATAACACTGAAATAGTCCAGGATAAATAAATGTCCTGGGATGGGTGTGAACAGCAGAGAAGGCCCTTGAAATCATGGGCAAGGGAAAGCAGCAGAGATACTCTCTCACCTGCCTGTCCCCTGCATCAGCCACATTAATTACAAATACATCCCCATCTCCAAATACGCTGTGTTACAGCCATACTTGATTTACATATGGGAGAGCTTTTGAACACAAATTAAAATGGGTAACACTGTTTTAAGAGATGGAGACACCCCCTTCCAGGGGTACAAATGTGCTTGCCTGGGAAGTTAATCAAGGACAGACTCTGTGGAAAGCTAGCCTTTGTTGAATAAGCACTTAGCACTCTTCACACAGGACAGCTTGGTGCTATTGATTTGACTTTGCCGGAATAAGTTAATATTTGCTAAAATGTTTATATTTATTGCATTTTTTCATGGACTGATTAAATTGTGCCCAGACAGAATACAGATATTGACACTGCACTATTTAGACATTGTAATTTTTTCTTTGCTGTCCTCCACAACTAAATCTTTATTCTCAGGAATACAGTTTTCTAAGGTTTTTGCATGACACAGCATCTTTCTGAAAATGCAGTTGTGAGAAAATCTTGTTCAAATTTTTGCTGGCATATGAAAAGCCTCTGTCTATGGAGAAATCAGAAATGTAGAAAGTGGCTGATACACAATAGCAGTGATAAATTTGCAGTGATCAGAAAAAATCAATGTTAAGTAAAAGTCAGGGAAAGGAGACACAGCTTCAGAAACAAAGTGCACCAGGAAAAAGAAGAATGCACAGGGAACTGTTTCTAGAAGTGAGACCCTTATCTATGTCATCAGCTAAGTCATTAAAACAGGAGAACTCTTTAGAGTGGATTTTCAAAAAGACGAATATTTTTGCATTTAGTAGGGCATGACACAAAATTTCTTTATGAGTTCTTACATTGTGTTAGGGAAGTACCAGAAGTTAGGGAACTTTACTGCAACGGACTGGCACTGTGAGAAGCGAAGACAAATGCAGACCCAGAGTATGCTCTTTTCCCAAAATTCAGAGTTGCATCCCAGCTGTTCGCTGGACTGTATGGTAGCAACAAGGGAGCTGCAGTGTATGTCCAAACATTCTCCCATGATTGTAGAAGCAGTTCCTTGAATCTGCAACTGTGTATTATGAGCGAATACATTGTAAGAACCATGCAGGATATTGTGTATATTTGTCACGACATTTCAAAATTTGCCTCCATGGTTATGCAAGCCCAACTATTTCTTATTTGACAGAAGATGGAGAATCAGGCCTGTAAAACTGCTATGAGAACAAAAGGGGAGAATGTGTCAGTTATACAGGCAGTTCCAGTTACCACTGAATATTTTGCCGTAGTGTATATGGAATGTCAGTGTTGTTATCAGCTAAATCTGTACAATGTCTCTCAAGTGCATCTTTTTAGAGATGGTACGTAGCATCTAGTTCTCAGCAAATTCTACTACGATAACTGCAATTATAGAAATATTGATTTTATGTTAGCCGGTTTTACCATTTCTGTGTTTCAATTTACATACATGGCATGCATGCAAATATTATATATTTAGTAGTACAGAAACTTTTCAGGTCAGATGAGCCCATCTTTAAGACTGGACGTGAAATGTTGATGTAATACACAAGTCAGTCACTCATCATTGCTATCCACCATTATCATCACCTCGACAGCTAGATAAATACCAGGAGTTTACAACATGCTTTATCTCTCTTGGAAGAATCTGTCTAGCTGCTAGCACTGGAATCATGTAATCACCCTTCTTTCTCTTTCTTCTGGCTATGCAGTGCAGTACGTGTGTTTCTTGATCTTTCATTTAGATTTCTGATGTCTTAATTTATTCTCATTCCCTTTAGGCTTGGTTCTCTACTTAATTTCCTTTTTCTCCAGTAGTTGATGATTACTGACTGTTTATTTTTACTTTTAACAGACCACCTCTCTAGTGACACAATGTCAAAGCTGGAAAAATTGTTAGATTTAGGCTTTCGTGTTTGTGATAAAGAGACTGATGTGCAGAACATTTGTGAATGTACTCATAGATCCTTCTTTCATTTTGCTTCTACCATTATGGGTTAAAAATAACATCGACTTTATTATTGTATTGAAGTTCAGCATCAGCAACAGTTTTGCAAGAATACATTTTTTTCCCTTGTGTTTAATTTTCTTTACCGTGTCCTTTTTTTTTTTTTTTTTCTCCCCAATAAAACCTCCTCCTAGGTTCTATCATTCATCTCTGATCTTTTAACTTGTTCAGGACCTTATTTTGACAGCCTTATTTAAAATGAGCAGTCGTTTACTCCATTATTACTCACTCCCATTGAAATCAATTGGCATCTTATAGGCCACCTCGAGTGCAAAGATAGCAAAAATTGGTTTTCTTATATCTGCAGAAAAGTAATCATCTCTACTGCTCTTTATTAAATGATGCATTTCAGGTTACTTATTTACCTAAATATCCATTATTGTATCCATTGAACAGCTTTCTGTTCCCAGATCCACTGATTCTCAGAACAATCACCAGTATCATTTTCCCAGAAAATAGTTTTTTTTGAGGAGGTGGTGGTGCCTGTTTTTCAAAAAGGTATTTCCTCTCCATTTCTGTCTGGTTTACCTTCATATCCATTTGCTTCCTGATTTCCCCTTCATTTAATTTTCTTTTTACTGTATTCAGTTGGTTGTGCAAATTAATTTTGGAGAGTGAAACTCTGATTTACCTCATTGAATTTTAAGTATCTAAGTTTCCCTGTTTACTAATTTAAGATAAATCAAGAAAAACCTTCAGTAATTCAGACTTTCTAACATTTCACTAGTCTCTTGAAAATGATGATTCCTCTTTATAGTATTTACTATAAAACTCCTAAATTAGTTACTTCAGTTATTGAGGTGGTAGATGGGGTGAATCCAAATGCTATTTCAAAGTTTCATACGTCTGAAGAATGACCATGTTCCTGGAGAAATACTCTTTATCAGGTAGTGTAGTGATAACAGTAGGTATAACAGCTATAAATTGAAAGAGGGGAAATTTAGATTAGATACCAGGATGAAATTCTTTACTGTGGGGGTAATGAGACACTGGAATAGATTTCTCAAAGAAGTTGTGGATTCCCCATCCCTGGAAGTGCTCAAGGCCAGGTTGAATGGGTTGCTCTAGTAGGTGGTGTCCCTGCCCATAGCAGGGGGATTGGAACTTGATGATCTTTAAGGTCCCTTTGAACACTAATCATTCCATGATTCCATGGTATGTTGCAGAAAAGTAGCATAGGTACCTGCGACGAGCAAGGAAAGACAAGCAGTAGACTCAATATGAGTGATAAAGCAAGCTTCGATTTTATTACAATACGCTCACACATTCATATTGTTACAGATAATTATGCCCACTGTTACAGATAATTATGCCTACTTGTCTTGCAATCATT
>BJBW01009163.1:32915-50633 GCA_004320125.1 Scolopax mira
CTCCTACTTGCGATTACTGTTACGTGCTTGGGTCCGGGTTCTCTCCTGTTCTCCCACAGTGTGCTTCCTCAAAGTTGCTTATCTTGAATTGTGCAAGGTCAGCGCGACCTTCATTTCTTCCTTGTTAGCAGGACTCGGAATTTTCCACTGCAGCCTGGTCTTATGTCAGGCCCGACCCGCGCAGCCCCCCGCTACAGAGACATGACCGCGCTCACATAGCCATTCTCCAACAGGTACCCTCAGCTTCTCAGCTGTTTTATCTTCATACGTCCAACAGTTGTCTCTCAGGCTCTGGGGATATAAGTCCTTCAGAATTCATAATTATTTTTTTTCTTTTTCTCAAATGCTGCACCTGCACATGAAAAAGTATGTCCAGCCTTTGCTTTGTGGATTTTGATTTTGTATTTGGCTATTCTAACACACATGCTGTTCGCATGGGTCCGCTTGTGCAATAGGACAAGAGAGCTGTGCAGAACTATCTGCCTCCTGTGAAGTTTCCTGAGTTATAGTAGTTTGCCCTTTCCATTGGTAGCATGTCTCCATTTTAAGAAGATGAAACTTTGAATTCCAAACCACACCTTGATTCTGCTTGGGCACATTATGTCTGCAGAAGTGAACCCTAAGGAATAAGCACCTGAATGTCAGCTACATTCAGAAAGTCACTCTATAGAAACTAGTTGAGTTCAGTAGCAATAGAAAAACTGGAACCAAGTGCAGTGCATATCATGTCAATCAAATACTCTATCATTATTATAATTCTCATTTTGGAATACCTTCCTACTCACAGTGTAGTATTTCAGGGCAAGTTAGTGCACATATATTTCAGTAGTGCTTTATATCCTTATTTATAACACTAGAAAATCTGTCAAATGCTCATAAAATTTTATTCTTCATAAATTATGTCAATCTAGATGTTACTTTTTAGCTACAGGGCTCTGATGCAGCTGGTGCTGTCTCACTTATACAATTAATACATTGTCCTGGACTTTCTGTCATCTGAAAACCATATATACTTTTTAAGAATGTATTTTTATCCTTTAAGTGATTCATTGAGCCAGCATACTTTCCTTTCCTCTCTTCCTGGTAACTACAATTTAACCTTTGCTGCAGTGTAGGAATGAAAAAGAAATGTGTCATATAACCCATTGTTTATCTATTAAATCAATACATTTAACAGAAATTGTAGGCTTAGCACTGCATGTTAATCTTCTATCTACTTTGTTCACTATTACTGCATGTTAGATTTCTAACAGACTAACAAGTTTCATAGGAGTTATGTCACATTTTCATTTCTGCTGGTAGACATTGGTCATATTACAGTTTATCACAGTTGGTAGTTTTGCAGCTTTGTCTGCAATTGAAGTAGATATACAAAAGTACCCACCCAGTAGCCTCCAAAAATCTGATCTCTCTAACAAAAGTGTGTAGGTGAATGTGCACTATTTGTGTTAATAATTTTCAGCTGTGTGAATTCCTCGAAGCTGTTATCTCACATCAGATTGGTGAAGCCCAGGTAGGTGACTTAGACTCCAATATTCCTGAACGAGAAAATGGTTTTGAGTTCCAAGTGAATTCATCAGCTAAAGCTATGTAGTAGAAGGAAACAAAACCCAAAGACTGAAGTGATTATTGAGCTAGTAAGCCTGAAACTTGTGAAAAAGCAGGATGAGGAAAACGTATAAAATAACAAGCAAAAAAATAAAGCAGAGTTGGAGGGTTAGCTCAGGTTTTGAAGATCAGCCGATTTCAATGAGTGAGAGAAGACACAACTTCCCCGCTGACTCGTCAGTCATCGGTCACCAACAAGTATTCCTCAAGGGCCTTTTTTGGGGTGTTGAAGAAATTGATACTTAGCCTTATATCATTTTAATCTTGCCTTTCTACTGTGTAACTGCTATATACTCATAAATAGTGTATGAACTTCCTTTCAGGAACTCTGCATGCGGTAAAAGAAACTCAAAATTCTTTGATTATTATGCTTATGTTCTTAAGGTAAGCAATAACCTTAAGTATGTCTTAGTCCTATCTGTATTGTTTTTCTTAGAATCATACAGAGGCTCTTGTCTTTACAGATTAGTTTTCATTAGTAATTCAGGTATGTGAATTGTTTTACAGTGGTAGAGATAAGATGAGGTGATGAAAAGCAATGTTCCAGGTGTTATTTAGATGTACCTATTCCACCAAATTGATTTTCTACCTGTTTTCTTTAGTACCTTTGAATGAATTTCAATACTACTAGACTCTGGGAAAATTTGAAAATAAATTGCTTTTTTTCAGAGACGAAAGTATTTGAACATAACCTTCCCAGTCACATTGTGGGATGCTTTGTTAGCTTTATTGATAAATTAATTTGTGTGCATGTGTAAACATACAGATAGCTGTGACAAAAGTCCTTACACTGCTTGAGTCATTTGTCACCCACAGAATATGTTCCTACGCACACTGAAACATCTTACTATTTCTACTCTCCAATTACCACTTACATTTAGTCTCACATAGATACTTCTAGTGGCCCATGTTTTATATTTCACTTCTGTATAAAACAGCTTCATTTAGAGGCCAAGAATTATGCAGCTGAATGGCATTTTTATGAGCAGATTGGAGAAAAGTTAGATTCATTCCTGATATTATGGTAGCCAGTTCCCTGCAAACTGTCCTATCAAGAAAGGAATCTAACGATAGAGCTACTGTCATAACTGGTTTTGACTTAGATATAAGCCATTGCTAGTAGCAGTATAAGTTATGCAATATCATTTAGCAGCTTTCTTAATGTGGTTGTGGTCATTATATCTGTCAAAATAAAATATAAAATGGTAGTATTTTTTCATCCAAAGTAGCAGGCCAAACTCTTTCCCTTATATTTTGTCTATTTCAAATAACAAGCAGCTTTTTGCCTCTCAAAATGAATAAATTCACTGTACATTATCCAGGCAAGATTCCTCCTATAAATCAGTGTTCTGGAGTGGAAGCCAGTGATACCATTGCAGGAGTATGAGATCAAGTTCTTGAGAGAATTATAGTTGTGGAAATTTTAGTTCTATATTTAGAAACAATACAATCTGAAGAGGATGATTTTCATTGTGTATTGATTTGGATAACAAATAATACCATCTTGAGACTTACAGAACTTAACAGAAGTATATATATTACCATTTTTATGTAGAGAATTCCAATTTAAGAATCAAGAAACAATACTGTCTTCTGCACCATTCTTGCACCTGTTATCTTACTTTTACAGCGTCACTCTATCTTTTTTAGCTTGAAATATCTAATAAATTTTAATAATTTTTTCTTTATTTTGATCTCATTCAACTTAGAGTAACAAATTGTCTCAGTGATGCATTTAATCAATATGATCCCGGACAATTGCAATATACTTTTCCTTTTGGCAATCAACTTTGCACCATTTGCCTGAAAAGGATTTGCAATGACATGTGATCTGTGAATCCTTATTTGATGATGTCTCAAGGTAATTTTGCAAAATAATCAGGGGCATTTTAGGCTTTTTGGAAAATATCTTCCATAATCAAAAGAATTAATATTAAATTTTACTGAGTTAGAAGATGATGCTTTTGAAATAATGAATATTGAAAGTTTAAGAGAATGGAAAAAATTTATTCATCTTAAAACAAAACTACTGTTACCATGTGATTTTTGTAGAGTGAATCATTAAACCTCTTTTGTGAGACATAATCTGGGTAATATAATATTTAATTCTCACTATGTCCTACATTAGTAAGCGTCCAGTTGTTTCACATAGTCGTGTTTCTAAGAAGAACAAACTGCTCACTGAAAAAAGATAAAATTTCTTTTTAGCAGGTCATTAGGAACACAGTCTCGATCACCTGGATCCCACATCTGGGTGCTTCAAAGAATATGTATGTCCTTGCAACCAAAGAAATTGTAGAATATAATTCAGATAAATTAAACAGGGACTTCTTTTAAGAAATAGAAGAGATGGATGGAAATATTTTTGGAATGAAAAAAAAAGCTGTTAGATACAAGAAAAATCCCTCTTTTCCTGCTGTGTTTTATTCATCTAAATTGGCAGTCAGTTGGGTTGACGGAAGCAACTCTGATATCAGTTTAGAATGGGTGAGCAAGTGAGAATTTGGTTTATAAGACAATTTGCTTTAGCTTAGGTGCTCAGATGTAGCAGCAAAAATCTGATTTCACAGTAATTAACCATAAGACACTCACATTCCCATGAGTCATTGCAGGCATGGATGACAAACCTTTAAAATTGGAAAAGAGGCATAACCAAAACTTTTATAAAGCTGTGCTGGTTCCATTGGGAAGCTTTGCCATCTTGTGTTCAAACTGAAGATAAATCTGGCTTCCCCAGAGGATGGGAAGCAAAGGGCTTTGTGAGTTCTACTTAATTTTTCTCAAATAAGTGCAAGAGTAAATTCATTGTCCTGTGATTAGAGTGCTCAAACAGTCAATGGTTAACTCTTAGGTCAGATTTTCTTGACAAGAATGAACAGTATATTTAGTACACATGAATTTATTACAGATGAATTTCTGCAAGTTTATTAAACTCCAGATTGCCTGAACTGTACAAGATTTAATGTGTTTGTGTTATGGCACAATTTTAAGAATTCATTTCTGCAGACAACCTCAAAAATGCCAGGAGAAAAAGTTGTGTAATATGGGTCATAAATTGAATCAGATTATCATTGCTCTCGCTAAAAAAATTTAATCATGTTCTGTCGTTAATGGATTAACAAAAAATGTTAACAGATACAGACAGATACTGTGAGTGACCTCTTCTAGGGCCTGCAGTAAGAAAGCTTTAAAGTCCTACTTCTGAAAAGTCACTTTGCAGAGGGAAATTATGCCAAAGCATAGGAGGCTACGTTATAAAAAATGAGGGACAATAAATATTTAATAGATACACAAAGCAGAAGTGATGCAATTAGGGAGACAATGTAAAGGTAATATTTTGTAATGGAAAAAGAGTGAACAAAAGCTTTTAACCACACAAGAATAACTGGCAAAACAAAACAAACCTCAAGCTTATTTAAGTTTGAGGACAGTTGCAAATACAATATAAAATTAGAAAAAGAAAGCCTCTGGAGCAAAGATGGGAATAACATATTTGGAATAGTACAAGATTAGTCGTAGAAATTTTTAGGGAAAACCATAATGCGTGACAGAAGAATATTTTTCCCAGTCTAATGAAATTCAAATGGAAAGACTGCCTTAAGACAAACTTCTGTATTGTGTGTGAGGATCAGCACTGAGAGACTGGAAGTGGCTTGGTTACTTGTTTGATGGTGGGGGAGTTTGCTTGCTGTGACTGTGTTTGAGAGAGCTCATTTTATTGCTTAATGATTGTTTGATTCTATTTGGGGACTTTCCATAAGGGTAATTGATGCAAGAAGAGAAAAATGCAATTGTGGGATGCCTGTGTAACAAGTATAACATGGTTTTGTGTGGGTTCTTTTTACTGTGATGTATGAGGAGATGTATTTGCAAATTATGTCTTTGCTGCTTTGACAGTTTGCTTCCATTTAACTTACTTGATTTATAAAATCTAGCTTTGTATAAGAAGTTTGAGAGTCTGGAAAGTTGTCTAAAGACATGAGGAGGACACACTGGGACTATTTGATCTGTGTGATGTTCATTTTGTGTATAAATCATAATTTCTGGATCATTTTTTCTCCCTTTAGTCCTCTCTCATGAGAACCCCCCCTGGAGTACTGTGTCTAGCTCAGTCTAGTCCTCAGTACAGGAAAGACATGGGCCTGTTGGAACAGGTTCAGAGGAGAGCCACAAAAATGATCAGAGGGATGGATGGCTGGGATGACAGGTTGAGAGAGCTGGTGTTGTTTGGCCTAGAGAAGAGAAGGCTCTGGGGAAACCTTGTTGTGGCCTTTCAGTAGCAAAAGGGGGCCTACAGGAAAGATGGGGAGGGACTTTTTATCTGGGAGTGTAGTGATACAAGGGTTAATGCCTTTACGCTTAGCATAGAAAGAAGGAATGTTTTACAAGGAGGGTGGTGAAACACCATGGTACAGATTGCCCAAAGAGGTGGGCATACCTGGAAGCATTCAAGGTCAGTTTGGATATGGGGCTCTGAGCAACTTGATCTAGTTAAAGATGTCCCTGCTCATTGCAGTGGAGGTTGGACTAGAGGACATTTACTAGATGACCCTTCCAACACAAAATATTCTATGATTCAATTGTATAATCATTTTATGTAGTCTTGTGTTTATTTTTATGTTACCACTTGGGCTGACAAGGAAGACTTTTCTGCTTCTTGAGATTATACATTAATTATGTGTTGAAAGAGTAATGTTTCCCTGGGAGAATGTAATTGTTTATGGAATACACACCATTTGGGAAACGAAGGAGTATTGTCTTTAGAGCAGCTGTATATTTGAGTGAGAGGCTTAGATAAACTAACCATTGCTAGACTAGGATTATCTTTTTAGTGTGTTTGAGATAGTAGATGTTGTGTAGTACCCAAGTAAACACCTTTGTAGGTTGCGGTTCCATGTTGATTGTAGAGTCCAGGAAATAAATGTTGTTCAAGTAAGCACTAAAGTAACAACCTGACTAAGAGATAATAGCTTCTGATTATTTAGAGGGTATCAACCAACTTTTCAGCCCTTCATCAATATATGTGTCTTAGTTTTACCCTCAAACTCATTAACTTGAAAAATCATTGCTAGTCTGCAGTCAATACTGTGTATAGGTATAGATACTCCTTAATTCCTCACAAGAGGAATTCTGGGCATTACAATTATGGAAGTGAATCCATAGATATTGATGAGCTACTTCTTGTGAAGAGATGATCCCCTTCTCCTCTGCTCATGTGGATGCTATTGCTATTGACTTTCCAGGAAGGCCTTCACTACTTGCAGAATCCTGGGCATGGCATATGTGGAAGTGTGGTATGGCCACCTTGTGCATAGGGCGTCCTGCCTTCTTAAAACAATAGGCTTAGAACAATAGCAGTTCCAGATTAATGCTGATCAATAAATAAATTCTGGGGATGATTTTACTTTCAACAGCACATGGTAGCAATGACCACCTCTGTCTTCTAAGGCTCAAGACATAGACTACATGATAAAAGCAAGCTGCATAGTTATTTTTTGAGATTAAGCACATGCTTCTATTGAACTACTTTGAATGGAAGCCCGAAGCTCAGTTTGTTGCTTTTCAAAGCAGCCCCTCAGATAGAGATTTCCATTTTCTATTAAAAATCTCAGCCTAATATCTTAGCTGAATTTAAGGTTAAAAAATCTGCAATTGAAATGATTACGTTTCATACTGACAGATATTTATCAAAAATTCTCAATATGAATGCATTCATTCTGGAAAAGTTAGGGTTTGTAAACATTATATCAGTCCTGAATTATCTGAATCTGTATTAAGGTATTCCCATACTGATAGAAAATTAAGAAAAGTATGCATATTCTATATGCAAAGCAGAAATATAATACCTTTGTAATGGAGAGGAATTGTTTTATGAAGCCAGAAAATGCACTTAATGCCAACAATATCAGATTTTAGATTTATTATATTTGCAAACAGTATGCAGGGTTTTCTGCATAAAAATATTTAAAACGCTATAGGAAAATAATCATGAATGGAAAAAAAAGATGATGAATAAAAATTTAACTGTAATGTAATTAAACTTTGGCAGCAAATATAAACCATCAATTTTATTTTGGTCTTATATTCTGGTCTTATTTTGAAGCCTGACTTGAAGAAGTGTGACTTGTCGATTTAGTAATCGACAAGTAAATGTGGTATTTGGCACATCATTTTCTTATGCACCTGTAGAAACTAGAGTCCTTTAACCTCTCTATGCCTGTGAACCATTTTGTCTTAAGATGTAGGTTAGATTGTTTGCAGTCTCAAGTGTTTCTACCGTGTTTATCTGCTCACTAGCAGGTTTTAGTTCGCTTTTATATTTAAGCTTTCCTGGATATAATGACTCTGTATTAAGTCTGTCATTGTTCTCTTTGGGAGGACAAGTTTGGATTCCTTGGGAGTAACTGGCGTTTTGCAGTAAGATACGAGCCTCTTGTAAATAATATTATACTTTCAAGATGTTAAATAAGTTGTTAAATAGTTTTGACATCATATTTTGAGTACTTAACTCTTGTCTAATACATTACACAAAAAGGTGTCTTCCACTTCCAGGAGACTGTCAGCATGAAAACTTTCCTTTCCCTTCAAAATGTTTCATATCTGGATTACTTTCCTACCTGAACTAAATGATTAAGCTTATTTCTGAAACTACTCTGGTTTCTTATGCCAGGAAGTGAGGTCTAGTTCTAATTTACAATTAAACAAAATTAGTAATTAGTAATAAGTTCTCTTACATTTTTTTTTATACATTCATGAAGATCAATACTTTGTGCAAATGAAAAAACAAAATATAATAAAATAAATGGTGTTATCTGCATAATAACTGGAAGAGTTTAAAATGTCATTTGTGTATCATTGAAAAACTCTAAATAAAAATGTGGAAATAAAGAGTGATACAACAGTGGACCACTGAAATTGGAAAAATGCTGTTGGATTATGAATCTCAGATTTAAAATATTATACCAGAATACAAAGTAGTCTCCTGGTTTCTTTACAGTGACTGAAGGGAACAGCAACAATTGCTGATTTCCAAGAAAGTGTGAGAAAATATATACTGCTTTAGAGAAGAACAGAGATAGTATAGGTTTTTCATTACAATAAATGTGCAGGATAATATACTGATCAGAATTTAGAGGTTGGTTTTCAAATTTGTTCTGTGCCAATGAGCTCCCATTTTGACTCTTCTGGTAGGGCTCAGTAGATAAGGTGCTAAACTCTTTTGAAAACTTGGTTACTGTTTTAATTTTTGATGAGAGGTGAGCTTCTGAAATACCACATAATGAGTTCCTTCTGTTCCTTGGATTTGAGTGTAATATAGATCCAATGAAAGTCATTGAACTCAGTAATCTCTGGGTCAAGAAATTTGACTTTTAATTTCCAGCTGGGTTGACGTTATTCTGAAACTCATGATTATGTGAACTTGTTAAAAAAAGAAATAAAGCTAGGAAAAAAAAAAAAATCAAAAGTCAATACCCTGGCCCATTGGAAAGATTTATTGAGTAATCTGGTTTCCAGAGAAGAACAGTAAGGAAGCCCAAGAGTGATTTGGGAGTATTGTTGGAAAGAAGCTTTTTTGTTTTTACAGCAAGACAACTGCACTTCATGGAAACAGTTAGGACAATAAATGTATGAATTATGAGAAACATGCTTGACTCATGCCCTTGTGATTTTTTATTCTATTGTATCTGATTCATCATATACAGCTAGCACGCAAAGACTAGCAGTAACTTGGCTTTTTTGACTAATATTCCATATTGTTCCATAATGATGCAAAGGAGGATTCAGGTACTGAATACATTTTAATCATATATCAATAAGTTGAATTGACCTGGTGTCACCAAACATCATGCTCTAAGAAACAATGCAGAATAATTCCAGCCACAGACACCTTCCCAAGCCTCTGTTACCTGTCCCTCTGGGGTATTTCATGCTGTTTATAGTTTTGTAAGATTGGAAGAGATTATTAGCCTTCACTCTGATTCCACCTAGACTCTGTAGCAAAGGAAAAAAATTCTACAGAAATTACTTTAAAGAAATGTGGTTGGAATTATGTAATTTCTCAGGTCTTAATTTATGGGGTCTCAGGTTTGCTATTTTATGGCAATAGGAATTATAGGCTTGGCTGCTAATTTATATATACATTATTACTATCATAACATGTAACATGTTAACCTTTAAGGAAAATCTCCATGGCTGCTTTCACGTAAAAGTGAAACACTCACTGGAAGGCTAACTCTGTTGCTCCCTTTAGAAAGTTTCCTATATGCAGTAATAGGACTGCAGTTGTAGTAATGTTGTTCTCAAAAGAGTTAATAGATTTTTTGATGGTTATATTGTTGGATTGTGGTGGGTCACTGTGATTTTTAGAAACATTCTCTATATGATTTAAAGGAAGGACAAAACAAGTAACTCTGATGTATAAAACGCAAAATTTTTATAACTCTAGAAAAGTTTCTTGGCAGCTTGGCTGCATCATGTGAGAATCCATGCTTTGCAAATACTGTGTTTTCCAAAGCCTGTTTTCCAAAGCACATGAGAAAACCACTATCTTGGCATTAATAATGTTTTATAATAATTATTTTTCAACTTTAATTATTTTTTTTTAATTTAGATTCTTTGGCTGAAATTCCTTTGCCAGATCCATGCCAATATTCCACTGATATCACACAAATATCTATTTAGATACCTTGTAAAAGTGTCTGCAGTGGTCACACTTTTCAGCAAATGATTTTTTTTTTTTTGGAACATGGACAAGAATAGAAGCCTCCTGTCTCCAGGATCAAAAGCCTCTCAAACTCTGTGAATATTTACTAGTACAGGGACAGTTTTTAGTAGAAAAGAGAAAGACCCTACTGTAATACAAGTAATACTACATTTTAGTGCCTGCTCTGAATCTATGAAAAGGGAATTTGAAACAGACTGTCTCATATCACATGTGAAATGGGTGACATAAAGGGGAACAGATGGAAAGGTGACTCTAGATTTACACATTTCTTCTGCCTTTATTTAAATTTCCGTAAAAAAAAATATTTGAGTTTTGCCAGAAGAAAAAGAAAGGTTGTCCCAAGCTGGAACAGCTCTTTTCTATAAATCAAACACATAAACAACTCTTTCTAATGAGTTTTTCCACTTGGCAGTCAAAGCAAAAGTCACAACCTATTTACCTATCTCTGTTAAAGATACATTTCAGATTAAAATTATTATACTTGTGGCTATTTTCCATAAAAGTAGCCAAGTTCTCTTGATTTTCAATATAAACATATTTATTTTGGAGAATTTGTGTTCTCATAATTTGTTAATATTAAAATAAATTATATAGAACAGGCAGCTGACTTCAACGTACTGTTGGCTGTAATAGATGAGAAGTTGTTCTACAGAGATTAAATTTAATAAGAAGTGTGTTACCAATCTACTCCTGTATCTATTACTCTGTTTCTAGAACGGGGAACGTGATTTCTCACCGACACTAGAGAGTGCCGCTTAATTTCAAAGCTTGTAAAAGTGAATTTGTCACTGAAACAAGCCAAGAGGAAAAAGAGCATTATTTAACAGTCACTCATTTTAGTTTCAGTGTAGCCTGCTAACTGTCTCATTTCAAGTGGCAAATAGCTGTCCTTTAAAGCAGCTCTGATCTCTCCCAAGATGGCTTATTGTAGGCTTTAGCTCTTTGGTGCAACTTAGTCCCTTCTTAAGAAACCTGCTAGGAAGCAGGAGTGGATGTGATGGGACATCTACTGTGATTCTGCCAGAAAATTGCATTCAACCCTTGCTTCCACTAAGACTTGCATAAGCAGATGTCTTCTCCCTCCTCTATCCAAGATTTATTACAGAAAGTGAAGGTCTATACCTCTACAGCTTCTTTGCTCATTGCCATTAGGACTGTTTGTTGGATTGTTGCATTGCATCCCATGGTAAGGGAGAGAGAGCCCAAAGCAGGTGTTACTTTCTCCATGGTATATGGAGCACTAGTTCTTTAGGAAGGACTGGACACTAGGACCACACCAGACTGGGGCTTTCCACTTGTGCCCAGCCTGTGAGCAACTGAGGAATTTGAACTGCCTTCAAGCCATGTGCATTGCATTGGGCACCCTTGGGTACCTCACCCATCTCTGCAGCTCCCTGGCAAGTAGTTTCTACTCCCAGGATGATGGAGCAGAAAAACATAGGTGTACTATATTCTATGCTAACAATAATTAAGAAATTTTCACAAATTAAAGCTAATGCAACCTTACCTGAAACTTTGTTCAAAATTATCGCTGTAGAAATCATGAAATACACCATAAATTCCAAAGTATGCTCTTTAGAGATGTCTATGTGAAGCTTGTCTCCTCAAGTAAAATATCAAGAAGTTAACGTATGCCTTGACTTTTGGATAATCACTTTTTCTTAAATATAGGCTGATCTGAAGCAAGAGGAAATTGATTAAAATTTAAGACTCAGATCTTCACTACTGCTTTTTATAGTTTCTGGCATGCATGCAAAAGCAAGTCTTGCTGATGTGTTAAGATCTCTATTGTGAACTCACCTGTGATGTGTGAAACATTCTATGAGTAAAACAGATGCTTACCTTCTTTTTTCCCCCTCTTGTTGCTATTATTTTCATCTTCCTTTTCTAAACAAAAATTGCAGTAAGATGCCTTCAATTAAATGTTCAAAGAACATTCTCCAAATCAGGTAGTTATGCCTGCTCTTTAATGAAAAAGATAATTGAATTCTTCAATGTTTTTGAGATAACTGAAAGGCCAAGGCTTAAATTAGATTTGTACAACTATGCAGTATTTTCTATACTAAGTATAGAAAGTACAAAAAAATGATGAAAAGTGAAAAATAAAATCATTTGAGGCAAATTTCTGTGCATCTGTTTTATGAAAGAAGGGATAAATCTGTCAATTTAGATAAGCAAAATTTTTTGAGAAGAAATTTGTTGAAGTAATCATACCCTGTAACATAAATAATACTTTCAGTTTTAGAAGAAATAAATAGGTATTTCAGACTATATGCTGAAGTCAAATTTTGCATAGAAATCAAGTCTTTTTGCTTTGACACAAATACAGAGGAAAAGCAAAAGTGACTTCAAATCCTTGCCATTTTTATTCACCTTAATTGTTGATATTTGTCTTCATTTTATCTTCGAGTTTCCTTAATAAGTGATTAAATTTTAACAGGAAACACAGCAGGAATAAACATCAAGAAAAGAGAAACAACACTACATTAGTACTTGTCCAATTTACTTGTGAACTGTAAAGGATCTGTATCCTTTCTTGATATTATTGTATACTGTGTCATGAATTTTCTGTATTTCCAATTTTGATGTAAAGCTCACTGACTCATAGATCAATTAGACTCAATGGATTCCTGCTGGGAGAAAACAGTATATATTCCAATTTAAAAACTGAATTGATTGAATTTAAGGATAACAACCTATTATCCTTTTTGAAATATAATAGCTTGTATAGACACCAAACTAAAGTAAAGATAAACTACTCAATTCTGAGTACTCTGGTTTAGGAGATTTGTCCAGTCACATTTGTACAATTAATTCCCTCTAGACATGCACACACTTCTTAGAGAATAATTCTTTTTGATTCAGTCGCATTCATCACATAGGTTAATCAATTGAGACTTCTTTCATGCTAGAAACAGATTGATTGTTCGTAATCAAGGCAGATGTTTTTGCACTGCATTGGAAAAACTGTGCTTTTATACTTTTGAGAAACCTTATCTCTCTAGGGCCATAAATGTTCACACCTTTTTCCTACATCCATGGTTACATAGAGAACAGAGATCTTATGCACAAAGAACAGCTTCTCTCTTGGTTCATCAAGTGAACAGCTTGATTCTTTATAATTTTTGCATGAAAGTATAGTATTACTTGCCACTCAGAGTCACAGAATCACCTAGGCTACCGATAAAAAAAAAAAAGACGGAAACAAAACCAAAAACAAGCCACAAAATGAACAAAAAACTCCACAGAAATGCCACACCTCACCCAAAACACCACCAATCAACTACTAATCTATATCAACTCATTTCTTGAATACCTCCATGGATGGTTCCTCAATCACCTCCCTGGGCAGCCCATTCCAATGCCTGACAGCTCCCTCCGTTTTTCAGTAACTTTTCTCCTTCTGATCATTGTACAAAGCAAAGACAGTAATTTTGAAGTGGATTGGCAATATTCTGCAAAGTGGAAGTAATGATAATCGGTGATTAAGTTTTTACAAAATTTTAACCTAGTAGATGTTAATTGGGAAAAGTTCCCCTAGTGTGGACATCATATTAAGAGTTGAAAACAGTGTCCTATCATCTTTTAAACAGCTATGGTTTAATAGGTTAATAGGATAGGTTTAATAGGGTATTCTACACAGAATATTTCCTATTAAGTATTTTGTTAAATTCCCATTTTGGTATTCGTTTCTATAGCAAATATTGACAAAAAACTGGCAGAAAGCAAAAACAGAGTGCAAAAAACCCTCACTCACTTGATGCTACTAACAATACTAGCTCAACAGTGATACGTATCTTTTATAATATAGGAATATATAACAAAGGAATACAAAAGTAGCATATTTATGAGAAAGTATATAAATACTTCACACTTCCATGTAATTCATATGTATAAAATTAGCCTGTGAAACTCACTGCTACAAAACAGAAGAAAAAGATTTTGATCATTTTTTTAAAGGAATAAACCAATATCCAAACTAAATAATCATGGTATTAGATCTCAATTACATTCAGATATCACCTGCTCCCCAAGTTCACCTGTACAGAGACTATCCTTAAGCCTCCTAAAATGTTACTTTTCTTATAAGGAAGATATTTCTCCCTGCACAAAACTTTCTACTGGTTTATGTCTGAAATAGCTGACAATGACTCTGTCATTAAGACTGACAAATTAAATAAATGTTTAGATAATTTGATGCGACAAAATTCTTCACTGCCGAAATAGACATCTGTCAGAATAGTTATACTTCTTCATTTGACACTTTATATTAAAATTAATGAGAGCAAATTACAGTGACAAATTTTTTAATGATGCAGCCAGACATACAAGATTGCAGTACACTCAGTCGTCTAAGAAGATGTTGGCTATGTAGTGCTTTAAGCACAGGAATTCAGTGGATCTGAATTCATGCTTGGTTTGCCTGGTACTGCCTGGGCAAAATCCAAGCTCAGGCTCAAGCCTGGAGGACCAGGAGTCCCCATCACTGCCCAGCCTGAGTCTGTCCTCAGGTGCCCTTTGTGCTGTGTGGTAATATCATGCAAACAATTTTAGGGAAACAGTCAAGTCAGGAGTTTCTTCTCAGAAAATCTAATACCTTGTACAACAAGGAAAGGCTCCTGCAACATAGAGGTTGCAAAAAAATTGCACAGTCCATACTGATCAATGGTCTCGTGGGAGCACCTGTGAAGAATACACAAAAAAACAGAACCAATGTAACCTATAAGTGATTTTAATAAAATAATCTCCAATAGTAAAGAAATACTAGAGATATCATATAAACTGGATGGTCATAAGAGAAGAGCATGGAGAAGAGAATAAGAAAAAATATTTAAGTTTTAATTATAATTTGTTCCTTCTTCTCCCTAAATTCCACTGCAAAAAAATGTGCATAGTTCACATAGTGCATATCTCTCAATAACTTTGAAGGACACCCCTAGAAATTTATTATACACTAAATTGCCCTACATCAAGCTCCACTTCCAGCTATAACTAGAGAAGAAAAAGCACATATTTACCACTTTTTTTTTTTCTTCAGAATAAATCCTAAGAAAACAGGAAGAAAGGATTTGTTGACTTTTTCTATTTTTTTGGAATTCTGATTCACTTTGAATTAAGCCTCGTGCAATAGCAACTTGTGCTTCAGATTAAGAGGTTCTAGCCTTAATCTCTGCAAATAAATTTCTTGGAAGTTTTATTATTCAGGGAGAAATAATATGAAGTTAGAATTAAGGGCTTTGACTTTTACCAAAGTACCATGGATTTAATATCAATCTAGATCTAGAGTTTCATTTAGGTCTGCCTACGATTTCGGTTCTACTGATTGAATAATACATATAAAAAGGGAACATACCATTGACTTCAAAGGACATTTGTCTCAGACCCTATGTGAGAAACATTCTGAAAATGTGCTATTACTGCAGTTGAAACATGCTGCATTCCACAGGCAAATGTGGTATTCTCACATTAGAATGTGAGACTCTTACAAGAGAGTTCTTGAAAATCTATTGTTCCTTAAAATTTCATATAAGACTGCACTAAGGTCAAATCTTCTTATTTCTAATATTTTAATATCCCTCGGGCTATTTTCAAATAGTTGCTTCGATTGTCTTTGTGGTTTCTATCCCCACCTCAGCTCATAAGAACATCTTGCAATAATTTATGACTGTTCAGTGACATGGTTAGAAGAAAATATGACTACTCATGCTCTGTACCAAGTGCAGAGGAGATAATTCAAATACCAGAAGCAACACAGACACACAAAAGAGTGAAAATGAAAATTATTACATGGTTGTACTGCCATGGTACTGAAGTAATTCAGGAAATGCTGGCTTTATCTCTTCTCATTACAGCCTAATCCTCAGCAGAGACCAATAGAAAGACCTCCCAGAAAGCACCAAGTTGTTGCAAACACAATATTGCTGCACAATAGAGCAGCAAACACAATCACTGTTACCAATGTAAATCCTAAAAATAGATATAATAGCAAGACTATTATGTTTCTTGAGACATCCTAGTGTAATGTGAGCAAGTCAAGGGCTTTATTACAAACGGTGTGATTTTCACACACAGAGCAAGAAAATATTTCTGTTCTTGAGAGTTAACTATTAAAATGGGTATAAGAAGAAAAGGGTTCTTGACAGACATGCTGATTAAATGAAGAATCCAATATTAGACATAGTAACTAATACTAAGTTCAGCTCTGAAATGTCCAGGTGGTAGTTTGATGCATTATCAGCAATACCGACCTTCTGTCTTCCTGTGTTTTTAAAAACTAAATAATACGAGCAACTTCTTAATTATATTGTTACATTTTAAAAAGTATTAAACTCCAATATCTTGAGAAAATCTCATTATAAATCATTGTGGTACTTGTAATGCAATGTCAACTCGCTGCAGAACTTTTTACAAAAAAATGTTGTGTATGTGTCTCTTTTAATGAAAACATCATTATTCTCAACATGAGCTGTATTTCCCAAGCTTCTGTACCATTTAAAATTACAGGCATTTCTTAGAATTTGATATTACTCTTCATAATGGCTTAGATTAAGAGCAAGGTCTAGTAGTTAGTGTCAACTTCTATTTGAAATATTTATGTTGTCTTCTTTTATAATTTTATCACAATCAGTCTATTGCATTTACGTAATAATATTCCCTCTGCAAATCTATGAGTGGTAAGATTAACCAAAAATCTTTGCTCAAAACAAAGTCTGCTCACTTAATGGATACATGGTACTGGTCATGTAAGAGGGATTTTCAAACAGTGAATGGCTCATTGACATAGGTCATAATCTAGTGGGTCATTAGGGTCCTAGGCAGTAGGAAAAAAAGAAAGGTTTTTTTCCTTTGATGAATGCAGTCAAAAGTCTCCTGTGGAGTGTAGAATAAAGTAGATCTCACTTTTTATTTTTCCTAGTTTCTTAGATATGGAAAAAAAATGATGATCTACAGTATGTTTTCCATGGTATTCCTTGGCACAAACATCAAATACACCCTTGTGTGCTAATTTGAAGATATTGGCAATTTACTGCAGCAATCTTTGAAATTAATACAAATTAATACAATTATAAAGAGTTGAAATAATTTGATATTATTCAAATAGATACATTTGGACTTGCCACCGATTATTAAGCAATTTTTTAGTTTTACTCACCTGCCATTAGCCAGATAGAAAAATAAATTATCATTAATTTGGGATGGAAAATAGGACGTGAAAATAAAGACAAGGCAAATACCTCAAATATATCTCCTCTAAACTGGAGGCTATATTATATACAACTATGTATAAAGGATGCTGTGTTTCCAATTTATATACTTAGAAGTGCAGAAATGAGGGGGATGGCTTGGTCGGCCCCGGGAGGGCCCATGGTGTTGCTTAGCTGGTA
>BJBW01009163.1:50846-87903 GCA_004320125.1 Scolopax mira
AAAATATGTGAAAGAGCCATAATAAATCGACATTCTGCTCGCATCAAGCGGAGTCCCGTCTCTCAATCGCGGCACAGAAATGACAGAATTAACAAATAAAACTAGCTATAGTCCCCTCATTTGTGCATTGTGATATAATCGTGCCCTTTACCACATTCCAGCATTCCAATTCAAGGAGTTACAAAACACAATGCATTTGCTCTCCACTACCTTTTATTGGAAATTAAACAGGAATGCTGCATAACAAAGCACACAGTCTTATCTTTAGGGACAATGGCAACCAAAATAAGCTTTTGAAGACAAACTGTTTTTCTCAGTTTGGGAGCTGAAAACATTCTTCTGCCCCTACCCAGTGTTCTCCCATCATATTTAGTGAGTTATGTAAACTGATGAGTAGAGAGTAATAAAGCCTTCACCTAGGAACAAAATATTCTCACTTATCTTGAGTAACTCAGTCCCTAAACTGGTATCTCTTTTTTAGGATAACTTTGTTCAGCCTTATGAATCTAAGCTGCTCAGTGAGAGGAGGTATCCAAGATGCTTTCATTCAAACAAACCCCAGCCTTTTTAATCTTGTACAAATATCCTGCAATAAAAAGTTCACGCTAACTTTATTACCAAAGGACAAAATAATTAAAGAGAAAATCAGTGGAAAAGATTTTCCAAATCTTTGATATCAAAACAGGTATCACTATTATTCTGGATTGTGTTTTTTGTAGTTTAATTATATAAATTTAATTTTAAAAAATTATTTCAAAAAAAGGTTGACCTATTTCTCTATAGTAGATTAATATATTCAGAACTTATGTTATTTATATAAATGAAGAACATTACATTCTAGGCTTTTAATTTAAGGAATACGGTTTAAGGATCTGGATATAACAGTGCAAATGATTTATTTTACCCTTGCCAAAAAGAAAAAAAAAGTTCCTCTGCACTTCCAAAATATTCAGTTGGCACCTTTAGAACTACTATGATGCCCTGACAGAAAATTAGCTACAAATCTCATCACTGCCCTGGGCCTGTGTCTCACTTGTTTTCTTCATTAATTTAGAGAATGTAATGGTGTCCACATTTTTAATATGAGTGAAGAGGAAAGTAAGACAGCAATTTGTTCAAGATCAAACAGTGCATCTAAGGCAGCAGCAGAAAGCAGAGCTCAAAAAACCCAGTGCACCAAATTGCACTGTCCTGTACAGTAGAAAAAAAAAAAACCGACCTAAAAAGCTTTATAATTGGACAAGGATTTTTGTCATGATATTCACATCTTTATTAATTTAAACTTGCATTTTATTTCTAGACTTCCAGGCACCATGGCACGCAGCAAAATGACTGCAAATAACAAAAGTAAATTTGTTGGTAAACTGCCTCTTTGAAAATTGCTCTTTCCTCCTGGAAAAAAAATAATAGAAATATCAAATTATTAATAGCATAGGAAATGGCTCATATGAAATAAAGGATTTGTATTTTCATTTATATGTGGCTATCTCAAATTGAATTTGCTTTGGCTTTAACACTTTGTCAACAAACTTGAATTATACTTAAAGCTTGGGAATCCACATATCATTTTTGTTAAACCTAAGGTATATTGCTACAATATCATATGAATGCAATTCGAATTAAAATTAAGGAATAATATTAATATAAAATTAGTATCCCATTAAAAAGAGGAAACCAAGATGTAACAAAAGGCAACATGATCCTACAAGGAAGTAGGAACACGCTCATGTTCCTGAAAGATAAGAGATTCCCTAAAGCTCCTCATGGTTTTGTGTGACAAAGACAGAGAAAACATTGATAACTCTCAAATAGAAATTCTAGTTTTGGATTAAAGTACTTGAAAAAGATGAAGACAAATGAACAAATGCAACATAAAAATGAGAGCAGTGAAAGCAGACTGACTTCTAGATGCAGTTAAAAAACCAAAGTGTTAGATACGTAATATCTTTCATTAAATGTGCTGTCTCAGTTTGGGTCTCAAGTCTGTGAAAATTCATTACTCAAAATAAAAGACTTCAGAACATATAACAATACAAATAAATAAGGAAAAGTCTGATGTTTTCAAAGTAAAAACTAAGACCACAAGTTAGCAGGGTCATTATGCAGACTGAGTTGACAGTGGATGGACATCTTATCTTGTCAGTGATTTCACCATGTTTAGGAAACCTGATTCTTCTCAGACAAACCACTTGAGTCATACTTGGTTTCATCATCCTTTGCCAGCAGCTCTTCAACAGGGACCTGATCTGTGATTTACACCAGAGTAATTTCCACCATGATGTATGGTGGAACCATCCTGATAACCACAGGTAGTGAGAGATTTTGGAAAGCCACCTGTTACCTGCTGGTTTATCAGTGCTTCTAGCTACATAGGAATGCTGAAATGGACTTCATGGCACTTTGCAGGACCAAGAGGTTTGGAGACAATTATTCCATGGATATAGATTAAAATCACAAACATACAAAAATTTGAGTTCATAATGCAAAAATGAAGACCCAAAATCCCTCAGAAATATTTCAGAATTTTGCAATGTGTCATGAAAAAGAGAGAGACATGTTTAGTAAATTCTAAATGGTACCTGCAAGATGGCTGTCCCTGTCTGAATGCTGAGAGTGGAATAAACTTTATTTTATCAATATCTGTTAAAAGGTTGGGTTTTTTTTTTCCAATATCTGAAGCACAGGGCTGTATATATTGTGGATCTCAACAGTGTTGTTATTTAATAACAAATGACAGCTTGTGATAAGAAAATAGGAAGATGAACTACTGACAGAGGTAACAGTCCTCTGAGTCACTACTGTAAGGAAGACTGTTCCGTAACTGAAATTGTTGTGAAATATGACAAGGGAAGCAAAAGAAAAGCTACTTCAAACATCTAAGATAGAAATGACACTTCTTTCAATAGGTAGCTCTATCTGCATGATCTTTAAGCCCAGATCGCTACACTGATTCAAATCAACAGACTAACTCAAATCATTCAGTCGAGCCACTATCCCAGAATGTCCTTCTGGAAGGAAAAGATAAGCAGACATAATATTAAACATGATATCTAGTGCAGTTCTTCACAGGATGATGAAGAACTTATTAGAGAAGTCAGAAAGGAAACAGTATTTTTGAAACAAGAGATTTTTCCTAATTACAATTATCTAAGTGTTTCAATCACTCAGTTTTCTAAAAAGCTAAAACTACACTTTTAACATATATCTAGAATAAAACTGCCAAAGAACCTGTGCTATACCTCCCCAGAAGACGGCACTCAGAGATCTTTTCCTACTTGCCCCGAGCCCAGCCTGATGTTCACTATCAGTTCACAAAAAGTCTCAGAATAAGCACACACATGTAGAGAGGATAGTTAGACATAAAATTTAGTAAGAATTTCGGATGGATAGCAATGATTGTGCACAGGGCTCAGCAAGACAACTTCCCTCATAGAAACAGCTCATTGCAGCCTTCTGTTTACAGACCTAAATAAACCAAGTTCTATCAGTTTCTTCTCATAAAAAGCACTTTCCATATCCATAGAGATATTATGGCTTTATCTTTAAACAAAAGGAAGAGAAATTGCAATGATTCCTCAAAAAAAACCAGTTAGGCTTAAAGACCGAATGACAGTGTCTCCAGCCTAAAGAAACAATAATAAAGAGCCTCTTCAGCATTTTCATTTTATAAGATATTTAGATTTACAGTGTCTTAGCTATTTTTTTTGAGAGTTATAAATAATGTTTCTGTATTGTAATTTAACTTGAGAACTGTAATGAAAATGGAGATGATGGGTTCATAGCACTCTTTGTTAAACAGCTTTCGTATAATTAATACAGATATTAATCGTTTTTGAGAACTGTTTTATGGATCAATTGCATCTTAAATACAGTGGGATAATTAATAGTAAGAAAATATGTTTTGTAAGATACTTTATCTCTAATTAGCTAATCAAGATGGTATCGGAGACAGAAAAAAATAGATACTTCACAAATAAGTCTTAACCTGTAAAAGTATCATTTTGATTGCCATCTCAACATAAGTTTGAAAAATTAGAGTCAAAGCCAAGACTTTAATTGAAAACATTAATCTAGTTGACAGAATCACATGCAGTAGTAGGAATGTGATATGCAAAAATAACCTTAGAATTGGACATACCAGGGAAGAGCCTAGCCATACACCACCAGAAGAATTGATGCCATCAAATCAGCTAGATTCCACTTTTCAAAGTAAATAGGCTGTATCCATCCATCTGTGTGAGAGATCAGCTGCTATCAGCTGTTGTGGAAAGAAAACATGCCATAAACCTATGTGGCAGCAAAGGCTGAAGTTTGAGTGGTGTCTGTCTCTTCTTGGCTCTCTCAGGCAGGGTAAGGTGCTTTATTCTAATGCTTGTGTTCTGGACTGGTGCAAACACTGTTGACATATAAAATACTGAAAGAGTGGCCCTCTCCTTCTTCAGTTTTCTGCTGGGTGGAGGCATCCAAGACTAGTCATTTCAGAAACTTAAATACCATTTTTAATTAGATCATGTAACAAATTGCGGTTCTGGTGACAATTTGTATGCTGTTCAAAGTGAAACTTACAGCAGACAGTTTGCACATAAATCGAGCCTATCCATAGAATAGGAAAAGTTTTAGAGCATCACGCTCCAGTAGACACTCAGGAAAGAGGTGTATCTTTGGCAGAGGAGCAGAAGAAATGGCAGATGCAACCCAAGATTAAGTCTGGCCCAAAATTTATTACCTCTATCACAGCAGAAACCTGAAAAGGGAGTTATTGTTATGTGCCTGGAACAGCACCAGCAGCAACGAATTAAAAATCATTGATGTTTCTGTCTGACATCCTACAAGAGCAACATTTCACAAATGTTGCTGGAGTCAAAAGGCAGAGCTTATAAGGACATGATCTGTAGCGCATAGCTACCAAGAACCAGAGTGACTGAGCTGACAGTAAGAAAACTGGAGATATTGATGGTTTAGCATTAATGAGCTTACAAAATTGCTCTGGTGCCTAACAGATGAAATGTAGTATTTTCTCACAAGTATGTCCCTGGTAGGGTTTGCATATTGAGCAGGTGCGGAGACACAAAGGCAGACAAATATCTCTCCTTATACATGACATAAATTAACATGCATGGATTTAACCACTCTCAAGTTCTCCAATGCATTCTTCAGCTCGATCCGGTGCACTGTGTATAGAGTGTAGGAAAAGCCTCTGGTCTGTATGCATGCCCACCTGCAGACACGTGTATGCTGCCTGCTGAACTGGGATTTACAACCTCACACGTGAAGTGCTGCATCCCGATTATGCTGGATATGCTTTTCTAATCCCTTTCATAATATCGGTGTTGCATTAGTCTTATCATTGCGATACTTCATTTGGGAACAGAGGCAGGACTCCAATATGAAATAGCATGGAGAGGAAATACTGGAAAGGAGTAGAATGCCCTTTTTCTGTCAATGCTATTTAAATCCTTATACGAGTCTCAAGAAGCAACATTAATCCCATGTAAAAATTTTCCTTGTTCCCCTCTCTTTCACCAAAGTCCTAACAGAGAATAGATAAAAAGAACATCCAAGCTAATTTGAAGTAGTATAAATTTCATGGGCTCTGTGTCTTTTTCACATCTCAGAAACCTCTCTGTTGGCTTTCAAATTTATTTAAATTTCACTTAATAGTACTTAATATTTTGTGATGTAGAAAGCTAAAAATTTTAAAGAGCATGATAATGTGTTTCCCTGAAAAATTATTGGTACACATGCAAGAAATCTTTTATAAAATCAGTCGACACATTTCAAGATTTAAAATTTGATTTTGGAAGATAAATGACCTTCAAATATGTTTTATTCTAACTTTCAAACAACTCCTTACATAGAACGGCTCATTTGATCAATAATTTCAACATGCATGACTTCCATTTTTCCTCAGGGCACAGGATTTGATAGTGAGAAATAACCTCTCTTAGTGGGAATAATTCTCAAGTAACTGTTCTGTGAACCCAATTCTCTTTTGAGACGTGGTTAAAAATGTACAATTCTATGCAGGTTGTGAGCCAAATAATGGTCTAAATAAGTACCATTTTTCTTCAGAAATTATAAGGTTGACAAAGTTTGAATTGCCTTCTAACAGCTAGGGAATCCTAATCCTTCAACTGGATGAAGCACAGCCAACCCCGTGAAGATCTGAATAACTTTCCACCCTCATATTTCCATTTGAGTTTTTCATGAAGTTTCACACAACTGGTCTACGGCTAGCTATGAGTTAAATAGAGGGATACAAACTTCACTCAGACACTTATCTTCCATTTCTCTCAACCATATTAACAAACAAACTCAACTGAAATATTAAATAATCATAACTATTCTTGTTCAAGCATTTTCTGTTTTAGTGTTTTAAACAGAAATGTTAAAAATGTTTTCCCAAATGTCATTTTTGGTAGTTTATTTGTGCTTTCTGTTTCTTAATTCTTAGGTAAAGTATTTCCTAGTTTTAAAACTTTAAGATTTATTTTGTGTAGGTTTTTGAATATTGGTCTATCAGCTACTACATTTTGTCACTTAGCCCAGAAAACAGCAGATTCTGTATTGATAAAAAATCAGTTCCCTGAATCCAAATATGACAAGTAATTCTGAGTAGTATACTTTTGGTTGTATTGACACATTTTAGGTTTACTGGAGAATAAATAGCGTTGATTTATTTGCAATGAGGAGTCTCAATGATGCTTACTTTGTCAGAGAGAAGTAGCAATACTTTTACAGTTTTTCTCTACACTCTTAAAAAGAGATCAGCCAATTCACTATTTAAGATAGCGATCTAAACTCTCGATCTAATACCTGCATGAATATCTTCATAGGTCTTGTTGAAGTTGTAGCATAGACGTTCTTCCTGTTTCTGTAAGTTTTTGTCCATTTTAATTTTTAAGATATTTCAGGTAGTTATGAGCAAATTTATGTGTGTTCAAAGAACTCTCTATGGACAATGACTGTGCAGAAAGTAAGGCCAAAGACAAGGACTTATATTGTAGTAAACATTGTAGAAATGAAAGAATCAGTAGGGAAGACTGAACTTCAAACTAATTCATGTGACAAAAAGAGCTCTTCATATCATATGCAGATTTTCACTGTAGGGATATAAATCCATTTAGGATAAATAAATCCAATGGATTTACAGAAATTTCCGTAATTGTAAAATTTGGAGCCAACATGTTATGTCACCATAAATGTTACGTTCAGTATTGAGTGAATGGTTTCAGAAGAATTTATCTTAATGTTGGTGCCCGCCTGGGCCCTCTAAGGAAAGTAACTCTGGGCTTTCTCATCTTTATCACCTACTAAATTTGCTGGAAATATAGTGTATCATCATTCTTCTCAGGAAAAGTCAGAACAAATGCTGTGCAGCCACCCTTGTGGTGACATTATAAATATATCTACCACTTCTGTGTTTGAGGCAAACGTTCTTTGAGACAAAACATATACAACTGACAGATGAGGTCACTTAATTTCTTTTGGACAGGATGTCACATAAAACTGAAGAGGTCTTTCATATAATGTGCATTAAAGAATGAAAAAACATGTTTTAACCATCTTTCCAGATCCAGCAATGCTCTTAAGATACTTCTGACAGCCCCGAGTAGGGAATGATTAGTGAAAAACAGGATAGATTTGGCTGTTGATATTAGGAGACAGGTGAAGGTGAATGTAAGGAAAAAGGTACTATTTGACTCAAATTAAGATTTGTGTCAAGAGTTGCTGCTGCTCACCAGCAAAGTTACAATAATACCAGTTTCTTATATTTTTCTCAGGATTACAAAAGTGTCCTGTGCAACTTGGACACATATAGCTATGTCTCTACAAGAACGTTGTGTAAATTAGAAAATGAAATTTTATGAGGAATTGTTATGGAATAAAGTGAAAAATGTCCAACTGTACAATAATTTTTCCCAAGCGCTATGAATAGGTATGAATACCTGTAAGTATTTATACATTACTAGAAGAGGACCTAATAGGTTAGAATCGCCAGGCACTATCTGGAGAAAAACAGCTTACCTAGAGAATTAATATTTTATAAAGGCTCTTTCTTTCATACTTCAGATTAGGAGCCTCACTACCTTTTAGTAGGATAAGTGTCTTTACCTCCTAGAGACCTTCTCTACTTTCTGTTCTTCTGAGAAGTAGGAAAGGCTACTTTGAAATCAAAGAAAAATTTATTAATGTTCAGATTGAATGATATAGATATTTGTGTTCTGTTTTACCACAAATTTTTTTTCTTCTCAAGTTATAGCATGATCAATAATATCTAGTAATACCTCAAATTCTACCAATTCTGTACATCAGCATCCAAGTCAATAAATATTCAAAAACCAAGAGTACAGAAAAAGCTATGTGTACTCCAAGCACAAGTACCATGCTGAGAGCCTTTAACGTGTAAGCTATTTATATGTTAAATAAGTTCTTTTATACAAAAAGGAGGCATACTGACCCGTGGACAATAGATGAAGAAAAAATTTCTTCTCTATATACAGTTAAAATGGTGAAAATAATGCCTTGCTTGCCCTGGCTTAATAATTCTCTACAGGGTTCATTTATGTAGACAAGAGAAGGTATATAAGGTTATAAATGTTGCTTTATACATTTTTAAGGGTACAGAGAATTAACTGACTTAGCTATAAAATTTAGTGATTTGTTTTCCTCAGCTGTCACAATGAATATGAATGTCATTAACAATTACATGTCGATTTACAGTTGCTGAATGACAGAGCCAAGATAAGAGGCACTCAGAAATTGATAGGATTTGAAAATGTCTCTTTCTGTCAATGGAAAAAAATGCAATAACAAAGCAATCGTTTTCATATTAAAAGCAGATCTATATTCTCCCTGATGCAAGTACTGAAGGTTTTTAAGTAGTACTCCGCCAAGTCCAAGTCAGTTCTAAATATTTACAAAACTATTTCAAAGCACTTTAAATTAGCATCTCTAGGAGTTTTGCTGTTAGATTTTTTTTTTGGTATTTTTAAATTAGAAAATATAAGTGAAGAGATGATACAGGTTCAAGACACTAGGGCTTTACATACTGACACTGCCAGGTGTGTGGGTGGCTGGAACAAATGATTCAGAAATAAGAAGAGAAGTGATCCAGGAAATCTGGATCTTTAACTTCCATGCCATGTTCCAAACTCTTGAAAACCCAACTCTGAAATACTCTGAAATGGGAGCCATCTAATTATTTACAGCTAGCAGCATCACCGCTACAGGGCTAATCAACGTAAGATAAGACACCTTGCATTTTATTTGTGGTTTTCCATAGGGCTAGTTCAGGTACAAAACATCGGCCGAGCTCCTGAAAGAAGTAACTGAATAATCTCAAGTAACTTTCCACCTGTAGTTAGAGAAATCCCTCTGAGATAAAAACGTGATTAACAATAATAGATTTCCATCAGTTTTACATTGTCTCTCCCATTAGTTGCTACCAGTACGTAATTTGACTATTCTGTGACAGAATTTTAGAGGAGCCAGACCTGCAGCCAACTTCTGAGCCACTGCTAGCTGCACAGCCTTTCCTGCCATGCTAAGGGCTAGCCACTTAGTCTACAGTATTTATTCATTTATTACTTTTCTTTCTCTTATTTTTATGTAGATTTCTTCCCTTGCCCTCCTCTTTCTTGTCTCATTCCCCTCTGCTTCCCTGTCACCTCCCTGTCACCTCTGCCCACCTGCTCCTATACATCAAGATCATTTTGAATTCTGATCCTCTCCCACACACTGCTTGCTATTCATCCGGGCTTGGAGCTTTCAGCAAATTTTATAAGCATAATTTTTCTTCCATCATCCAGGTGGCTAATAGAAATATCAAGTAGAACCAGCTCTGGACCTATTCTCTTGGGACTCCACTTGATATATTTTTGACAGAGAGCAGCTTTTCAATTCATTGTGTGTCCGCTTGGCTGCCCTTCCATCCAGAAAATGGATTAGGGCTGGAATGTCAAGTGATGGATTTTTTTTTTCTATATCCCTCTTAGCCCTTGTCTCAAAAAGAAATATATATTTAACATTGTTTTTTCTTGGTTACTATTTCCATTTTATCTTTTAAGAGCTTATAAATATATTGTGTAATATTTTATTCTAGAAGTTGTGGTTTATTATATTTTTGTTGTCTAGAAAATGACTAATTTATTTTTGATTTTTATCATTTACCCATTTGTTTACCATGGACAAAACCCAGCGGATTACGTAAAAGATTTCCTCATATTATTCACCCTATAGTATGTGCTAAAGTCTCGTCACAGAAGCTATTAATTTTACATGATAGTAAGAATAGGTTCTGCACAGTTGACCTTTACTGTGAATCAGTACTTTTCTTTTTTTACATGTAAATCAATTCATGTTGAAAAGGTTCACTAATGGAATACAGAGGAAGCATGTCATTGACATCAAACACTGTCAATATTTTTAGAACTTGAAACTCACCTCATAAATTTGACATTCTCTGGAATTCATTCCTTTCAATTAAGCTTGCATCAAGAAATCAGCTGTAGGATGAAACTTACACTCAGGACAAAAATGAGAACAAGAGAAATGCCTGGTTTTTCCATAAAATATTAATTTTTGGATTTATTTTTTTTTCACCCACTTACTTTGATATTAAGACTCCTAGACCATAGGCACTGTACAGGCCTGATCTTGACAAAGTTGAAAGGCTATCATAAATTGAAAATAAGGAAAGATATGAGAATTATGTTGATTATCATGTAATGGTACTATTTGTTTAGGTATCTGAACTTTTTTATGCAGCTCAAGATGAAATCATGTTGACCAGAAACATCCCTATCAAAATGCATCTACTTGGATCAGAACCAACTTTTTCCGAAACATCTGGTGCATTCCATACGCATAAAATCAATACATCTCTTTGCTACCTACTGCCTTTGCAGCTGAACATTGAGAGGCCAAGACAAAGAACTGTCAAGCACGTTTGTTGTGGAAGAACACACAAAGCTGTAATCGCGTCACCTCTGAACTTTGCATTTTTATTGAGCCTGTGCTTTAACTATTAACGAGATGGGGTAGTCAGTGCAGATCTGGCTGCAGTTGTGTACTGCTTTTGCACTGCCCTGTGCGGTCTCACCAGTCAACTGGCAAAACATATGGAATGTGTTACACTTCCATGTCAGAGCCGAGTTAGGCAGCATCCTTTAACTCAGTGATATTTAAATATTTATTACATGGGTGGTCCTGTCTTTTTGTTTGGAAGCACAATTTCTGCCTTTTAAAGTGCAGTGGTGAAATTTTTACATGGGTGCTTGTTAGTGATTCAGGAACTGTTGAATCTTCTACATGCTGATCACCATTTTGAGAGCTTTACAAATGTTTCAAAAAGAGACTTCCTCTTCTAGGTACTGCATTAGGAACTTCAGAACTATATACCCTCTTCAGAGGCTTACTCTTGCTGAGGGCAGAGAGGGGAAAAATTATGTCGTTCCTCCCTTTGTTTTCTCTCTGCAAGGGAGAACACTCAGTAGTCACTACTGCTCACATGGAAAGTACAGCCATCTCAACCCCTCTGCACCGAACATGAGAAATAGCTCTTTGCATATCCTGGGCCTCTCTCTGTCCCTTGGAGAAACTTGTTTTATCTGGAGGTGAGCTGCCTGGCGAAAGAACACAGAATTCTTAATAGGATTGTTTCCTTTGAGAAACTGGGAAAAATAATATTCACAGTGGTAATTCCCTTTTTTGACTTAGTGAGCAGACCACAGGCCCTGTTTTAATCCTGTTTCCAATGGAGTAGAGTTTCTATGACACTTCACTTCATCGTTCAAGTAATGCAGATTTGCTGTCTGTTTACTGCTGAACTCTTAAGAGAAGATGCTGCTCACTGCAAAATTCCTTTAGCTGGGGGTCTTAAATAAAGTAATAAAATTTTAGAACCGCTATAAAACTGGAGTCAGAACTGCTATAAAACCAGTATTTACTGGTTGCACCTATTTTAATCTGATGGTCTCATTGGAGATGTTGTCCTTTAGGGCTTTAGAATATCCAGCAACTCAGTAACTGGAAAATGTTTGACCAGGTAGCCCCAAATGGGAGCTATACATTACAGATTTTTGGACCAGCCTCTGTGATTTTGTGTGGCACCACGCTGTCCTGGTCAAAGTCAGCAGCCAACATGAGCTCCATGAAAAGAACAAAGGTTTTATTAATGAGATTATGCTCTGCAATGACACTTCTTCGTTTTACATCCAGTTCGGAGGGCAAAACTTTAATTTACCCAGTACAAGCCAATCCTTAAAGCCTTATACATGGTCTTTGTCAAAACATGGCTCCCCAAAAGGACTACGCACCTCTCTGGGAAATTTTGCTGCAACTGCTGGAACATCATCATCAGAAACAGACATTCACCTGTGAAGGGAGATAATATGACAGTAGTATTACATCGGTGAAGAGAGGTATCCGGCATTGGTTACAGCACTTCATATTATTAGCTGTGAAGGAATAAAACCTTCTTTTCTTCCCTTGCTGTCAAAGGCAGTCCTGAGGCTATTTAGATACAAAAGAATTGAGATAATTGATCAGACCAAGTACAATCAAATATCCTTTCTCTGGCAATATGGAGTTATGGAATAATCTGTACTAAGGCACAATGTCTGCTTCTCAACCTCCATATTGAAGACGCCATTCTGATGCACAATGACTATTACTTCTGTCATGTTTTATTAGCCTTTATTACAGCCAGTACAGTGTGATTAACCAGATCATAATCCAGCCCTTTATGAACTTTTACTTTACTGCCTGGTGCTATGATTAAGTGTGAAAAGGTGGGAACATTTGGACCACGCACCTATAAGAGGGCTGAGAAGAACTTGTTGGCAACGAGGTGAACGTTGCCCAGTCCAGTCCAGAAACAAATGGGCATAAAGTGAATATCAGATATTTCCATGTCAGTACAGAGCACAAGTATGCAGTGAAACTTTTCATGCTCATCCTAGTTGTTGGACCGGCACAGAGCTTATCCACATGCAAAGACCTCTTCACAGATGCAAACTACAGGTCCAGGTTACAGCACAGACTGAGTATTGGACCAGTGGCTGGTTTCCTTAGCAGAAAATGGAAAGTTTCATAGAACTGCAGGCTGAATTTCCCCTCAGGATATTGCTGTGGCTCCTGTGCCCTTTGCATTTGGAAATACCGTTTTGCTTACAAGATTGCCACAGGAAAACATGTATCTCATCAACAATAGAGAATACTTTAAATACATTTATAGAGGCAAATTATGTTCTTCTGTAGCAATATACTTGTAAAAAGCACAGAATAAAGATAATATGCATATGTGCATTACTACTTAAAACTAGAAGAGCACGTTCAGAGAGAAAATACAAAAGGTAGTTTTTCTGTTAAAGTTCCAAGCGGCAACAGGAAACTTTAAAGGCCACAAGGAAAACATGAACTGAAAAAAGGTATGCAACAGGTAGTGAATAAAGGCTGTGAGTCAAGTTAACTGAAAGGCAATTATCAACATACAGAGGAATCAAGAGATTACGTTACATCAGAATCTCTCAGAGCTGTGCAGCTTCTTCTTTCCATTGAGTTCAGCCTTTCCAGGCTATTTATGTTGTGTTCTCCCCAAAAAGATTTCACTTTAGACATCAACTGGCATTCGCGTCAATAATGGGCTTCAGAACTGTTATGCCCAGAGGCCAGTCCTCTTACAGCTAGTTCGTCTGATTGTGTCTGTCAGTTTGCCTCCACGATTCTCTATTCAGAGATAGACAAATCAAGGTTTATACAGAGGGATAAATCTTTTTCTTCTTTTCTGAAGTTCTGCCTCTTTAAAGACAATTCAAGATTACTTTTATTTCTTTTGCATCATATCGACATTACTCAGTGCTGTCAGGGCTAGTTTTGAGGACTTGCCTTCTAGGTTTCCTCTTTTACAGGAAAGTGTAAGCATTCTTTGCTATTCCTGACCAGATATATTTTCCCAAATTATTACACTTTTCTTGGTAATTTTATTATAAATCAGTATAAGCTTCATAGATTTCCATTCATACCTTTGCTTTGTAGTATTTCCCAGTTAGTTTGTCTGTGAATTTGATTAATACATAATCCTGTGATGCGTGTATTTGGTTTGCTCACCTGTCTCTTGACAGGTGAAAGATAGGACTTCAAGTGAAAGTTACAGTATGTAGTAGCCCTGCCTTCTAACCACAATCCTTAATTTAACAAACAATCTCAACAACAAAACCTACCTAATGAGCATTTTGGTAAATTTAAAGTGCAACTTCACATATCAACAGAAAAACTTTTAATTAAAGATAGTTACATTTCAATTGCTGTCAGAAGTATTTTAATATATTTCAAAAAGTTTGGGAATTATTATCTGGATCAGTGATTTGTATCTGTATTTGTAGTGAGTTTTCCTGTATCTTCATGCTTTAGAGAATTAGCATTTTCTCTTTCAACCTTTAATACTGCATCACCTATGGTGAAATGGTGAAAATAATAAATTTTTCATTTTTCATAACAATGAAAAAAATATTGTGATTTTGCCAGTTGAATATTACAAAATCCTATCCAACTACAAAATTTTGTACTCTTTTATTACTGAAGTGTAACATCTTTCCAGAAAGCCAAGACAATCATCAATTAACATCTCAGCTGTAAGAAGCCTGACATTAGAAGCCAAAATCTATAAAATTGTCAGGTGGGCTAGCAGCATTTTCAAATTAGTTGCTTTGCTACATTGATCAGAATATTCTCCTTGCAGCAATAGGCTCCTTGGGCCAGACCAAGTGAATGAAAAATTGCAGTTCTCACTGTGATACTTATAATTGTCCGTGCTTTGTGTAGACATGGAATAAAATAAAAAATATTTTGGCCTATTTTCAACCTGTAAGAGTTACGTGAAAGCAGGATTTTCAGAAAAGTTTAAGTACCTAAAGAACAACTTAGGTGGACTTCAGGAGCCAAAAGCTAGAACTGTAACAGAGCTATGTCCCTGTTGTTACTCCCCGAAGTAACTGCTGTATATTTGGCTGTTTGCAATCATCTCCAGTCGTTTCTTTACGTGCCTGGGACTGTACACTTCCCCTTTTCTACCAACATCAGTATTTCAGTTAACATAGATTTATCTTACTTAATTTAATTCTAAAGTTTTCTTGCTTGAAACAAGTTGTTGAAGTTACATAAATTTTGTGCAGTGATGAACACTGCATAAGGTTTACTAATAATTAGACCTAACAACTTATCCAATTTCCTCACTATCCTAAAGGATCACAGAATTTATAGTGTAAAATATATTATTTTATCAGTCTCTAGTTGTCTCAACATGGAAACATGGGACATAGAAAACCTTAAATATAGTACTGATCCTTACTTGAACTTAGTCAAAAAATGTATTTTATTTCTGAGTGCAAGTAATACAAGACTGAAACAAAGTCAGCTGACAAACTTGCTAGAATATGGCTACAGCAGGAACATGATTTGCATGTGTTTGGCCTTCTGCTCCTTGATTGCCTGTGATGAATTACATATAAAAAAAGAATCATCATCAAATACTCAACAAAAATTAATTTATTCAACACAAAAATGCTATTATATTATTTTTTTCAGTACTTCAGTGTTATTTGACTTCTGTTTTGTCCTTTTTATCCATGTTTCCAGACAACGTAGGAAATGTTACTGAGAAGAAAAGTGATAATGAATTTAAGACTCTAACTAAAAAGTTATCTGGATCTCTATGTCTCCTCTAGGATATAGTGGCCCAGCTATAGCAATAAGAACTACTGAGCTGCCCGGCACTTCCTATCCTTGTTGAATACAAGTGATTGTATGCAGGCTGTGCAGAGGAGAGCTCACGCAACGGTTATCCTTACTCACTTTCATTCTTGCAGTGAACTTTGATGGAATATAGCCCTGGGAACACGCAGAGCCTGGGGACCTCCAGAATGGCATCCTGTACTTTGAATTTGACTGTAGGTTGCCTGTTGTCTGGGAGGAGTGCTCATACCTGCCAGTTCGAAACACAGCCTTCTGGCTCTCAGCATAGCATAGAGCCAGTTTCACATGCTGGGATGTCATTTGTCTATACAATTGTTTAGCAAATCTGTGATGCCCCAGACAGAAGACAGTCAGGGAGGCTATATCTGCAGCTTGAATGTTAAAGGTAATCCTGTGCTATGGAAACATATGCCTCCCCTCCCATCCCTCCCTGGCATGGCACGGGGCTCTCTGCCTCACAGTGGATGGGCAGTTTTAATCCATTGAATATCCAGCAGTTTGAGAAGCTGTGGAAGGGTAAGACTGATTCATGTGTGCTTAGTTTCCCCTTGCTTCACAGGCTAAAATTCATTAAGAGAAGATTTCATTTGTTCCTTGAACAGTGTGGATTTGACCTGCTGGGCTAAACACAACAAACTGAGGACCGCAGCTTTCATCAGAATAATCTCTTTGCTTTTCTACCAACTTTGACATGGTATGTAGTTGTTTTCCACCATGGTAACTTTTGTTTACTGAATCTTTAACTGCCACCATATATTTTGACAGTGTACAAAAGTTCTAGCTGACACCACTGTTTTGCATCATCCAAAGAAACAGCTTATTTGTGTCAAATATTAGCACTCTATTTCAAAACTTAAAACTCAGTCTTCTTATTTTTACTTTATGCAAAGTTTTTTACTTTGTTTTGTGGCTATAGGGTATGCTTCATCTAATTTAATTTTATTCCTTCTTGGTGGAAATGATTGGTTTAAATAAAAGGCGAAAGCAATACTGAAAGCCATCAGAAAGGATAAGTTTTGTGAGTAACTTTATATACTTTGTTAAGAACAAGATGGAGAATAAATTATTCTCATTGAAAAAAATCTCGTCCATGTACAGGTACACAGACACAGATCTATAACAAACTCTGTAAACATAAAATAACTCCACTGAAGTCATTGAGTACACTGATCTCTGAATCTCAGAGGCCTCTGAATCTCAGCAACGCAGAAGACTACTATTACTGTACTAATATCAACAGGAGTTAAGCAGGAATTCTACCATTATCAGGAATTGGAAATTTACACACCTTTCACTCAATTCTTCTATGGGAAAAAAAAAAAAAAAAGTTGTGTTAAGACATACAAATATTTTTAAAATGATATCTCTGTTTAAGCTCTTATAAGAATGCTCCTGGGAAACACGGGTTCTGTTCTCTGAAAAATTTACAGAAATCATAATTTGTTTTCAATCCATGATATAAGAATATGGAAACCTTTCAAAATTTTTAGCAAGTTAATAAACAGAATAAAGACAAAAGAGCATGAGCTACTCTTCTGCTTATCTAACACTGTAGTGATTCGAAAACACTCCTGGGATGAAGGAATTCTAGTAGAAGCCCACATCTTTCATAATTCAAAAGTGTGAGCAGACGCCAGGACTCCTATATCCCAAAAGAACTGCTCAGCTGGCTTCGGGGCAAAAGCAGCTCTAAGCAAAGATTTAGTACCTACCTGCTGCCAGGGTTTATGCTCTTTTTCCCTGGGGTTGTCACATCCCTCCCTGACGAGAAGGGGGACCCAAAGCCAAAAAACATACTAGTCAAAACCAACACTAACCACAAAATAAAGTTTACAATGAATCTGTCCTCAGGCTGGATTCATATGAAGATACAGGCAGAATCTTTTACCCATGACAGATTTTGGAACTGAAGTGCTTAAGCAGCGATGCAGAAGGCCCTGGTGTTGTCATACATTCACTTGACAACAACTGCATGCATAACAAACCCCACAGACGTCGGTGAACCTTGACCACTGTAAGTTCTAGGCAAGCTTTAAGTCAAGAGAAGTGATCTAGGAGCACCAGTGAGCTCATGGAGGATCCTCTAAGCACCATAGGTAGACCAACAAAAAACCCTAACCTGAACTCATCTCAGAATCTGAATCTCTGGGATCTGTCCTGCCTTCAGAAAAATTGCTATGGAGATTTATTTAAAAAGAAAAAAAGTGAAGCAGTGCCCTTCTAACACAGACCGGGAATGAGTTGGCAGAGTGCTATAGATGCATCTCTTGCTTGGTCTCCTAGGAGATGAGATATTTAAGAATAGTCACAGAATTCTATCAGTTTTGAGGCCATGGTGAATGAATTATATACAGAATAAGTAAGATAGATATCTGCCCTCACAGACATATTATTTACTGACCTTATGTCCAGCAGCAACAGACATGAGTGGTGTCTCTGGAAAAATCTCTGTGTAACTATATTTCTTGTTGGTATATATGTCACCAGCCTGCTATTAAGATATTAGTCCTGGACAAAATGATCCATACAGGCAGGATCTGAGCTATGGTACAGCCTGGTGAAGTGTGTTTCAAAAGCCAGTGCTACTGCAGACTCCTATGGTTATTAATCTCTCCCAAATGGGACTCTGTACAAGTTGACATTTGCAGACAAATAAGATGTGTCAGGAACAGGGTTTGTGATCTCAGACTTCTTTGCTACCAATACATATCTTTAATGTACACTATATTCTTTAATGGCTCTGCAAAGTTTCCTGGCAAGAAAGCAAATAAATGCAGAACGCGTCCATATTACTTTCATTGGTACAAGCTCACATTTGTGTACAGCTACAAAAAACAATATGTTGCTGTGCAAAGATAGTAATGACAGTCCCAAATACATTAGCACAAGCTAGTATGACTGAAAAGTATGGTGCTTAGATTTGAGAAATTAGTGTTACCTAGAGAAAATATTTTTTATCTTTTTCATAGTGCTGTAACAATAAGGTTACTCCACCACAACTGTCTGAGACATCTCGCAAGGCCCTGTCTTTTGCAGAGATAAAGCAAAAAAAAAAAAATTACTTCAAAAATGGCTAGCTCAAATCCAATCTGCATTCTAAAACAGAGATAAATGTGCTATAAGTTGTCTTTAAGTTCATTCAAAGTACACACTTAGAGAAGCTAAAAAAAGCTATGTCCTCTCATCATAATGTTAGTATTTCTTTATTGTAGAATCCACAATAGAGAGCTTTAATCTAGATGAGATTTGATTGCAAAGGAATCTTTTGTTGTAGACTGAAAGGTTGAATTTGATATTTAAAAATTGATATTAAGCTTCTCTCTGTAGATTTGTTAGATAAAGATGCTGATCTATTGTGCTCTACTGTCCTCCACATTAGTATTTTTATGAAGGTTTTGTTCACTGCAATAAGCTCCATCTATACTTGTCAAAAATATGATAACTGTGCAATATTCCAGACTTAAGCTCTCTGTTGCTTTTTTTGGGCTATCTTTCCAGCCTTGCTGTAAGGTTCAACGAAAGCAGAGTAGCACCATCTCGTGGGTATCTGAAATCACTACAGTTGCAAAAATCACCAAAGTAAAAAGTCTGGCAGTCTGGTTTGTCCTTTCAAGCACTGACTGGCACTGCCTGCTCAGGACACCCCAGAGCTCAGCTTGTCAAGGCTTTGTGAGAAGACTCTTTCTCAAAGTATCCAAAACCCAACCTAGCAGTTGAAACACCAGAGACTAGAGATGGCTTAACATCTGCTGTAACAATATTGTTTTGGGCTACATCGACATCTGGATGCCACAGTCAGGAATGGAAAAGATTCTGGGGGGTTAAAAATGCAAAGGAAAAATGTGTGATTTTACTGCAGGGCTCACACACACAAAATAATATTTTTCTTCTGGTGTTGATCGTTGAGTGTTTTTTTTCTCTTTGCTATTGCCAGCTGATGTTTATACTTAAGTGTAGCAGTCAAACCAAGGAACTGATGGTAAGCCTTTGCTTCAGAGTGAGCTTTGGGCACTCTTCCCAAGAACCTGGGGAAAAAATAAACCAACTTGAATTCTTGCAATTTTTTTAGCACAGGTTTACTTCACTCAGCACCACATGGCACTGATTCAGTCATGCCCAGGTTGCTCTTTGTCTGTAATCCATGGTGACCATGATCCGTGGAGCTACAGGTGGAAAAATACCTTGTGTTTGTGTCTTTTCCTAGACAGCCTGACCTCATCTGCACCAAAGCAGTAGGAGATCAGGAGGGTTTCTTTGCTTGAAGGAGCAGCGATAGAGGGATGAGGGCAGCTTGCATTAGCTGCAGGAGGAGGCCTGGCACGAGGGTCAGGCAGGAGGTTGTACCTGGGCCCTTCTGCAATCAAGTCAAACAAAACCAGTGGTTTATTTACACTGGGCCTAAGTTTCCTCTTAGGCTTTGCAATAGGGCTGCATTTCAAACACATGCATCATGAAAGCTTGTTTTCACCTCTAAATCCTAAATCCTGAAAAAATCTGCTTCTCATATAGTTTCCTTGTTTAATTTCATTAAAGTTAAATTAATTTAATGACAATTAAGATTATAATGAAGTCATGTTCTTTTCTTTTTGTTGCTAAAGAGTTTGTTTTAATAAATTTTTATTTTCATAAATTCTGTTATTTATTTCAGTAAGATTTGTAATACAGTATAGAGCTAGAAAACAAATAATATAAACACAGATATAAATTGTCATGTGTCCTTGACCAAAGTCCATGGGAAACTTTAAATGAGATCAATGGCAGTACTAGAAGCACCATGACAGAGCATCTCCACATGTTCGGGTATGAGCCAGCTGCATATGATTTGTATAAAGGGAAGAAATAAATGTCATACGGTTGCCATAAAACTGTATATAACTTGAGACAAATATATTGAAAAAAGCTTATCTGCAACTTACCTGCAACACTCAGAGCACCCCATCACAGTAACTAACACTGCAGAAGAGGAGGGAATAAGGCCACTTATTTTGGCTTGCTATAAATAAATATATATCTTGCTTGATATAAATAAATATATTTCTTTTTGTATTTTTTTTTCCTTCTGGTGTTTTCATCGCATTTTACATCAGAGGCCTAAGTTTCAGCGCTGTGCGATGAGCTGCTGCCCTCCTGTGGCTGAAGGTTCACTTTAGCTGAAGCTGAGATTTGCACGTTTCTCACAGGAGCCGATGGGGAAGACACCAGTGCACAGGAATTTTATGAACTTAAAAAGAGACACGCGAAGCAGCAAAAGGCAGCAAATCCACAGTCATTTCAGATGATGTGCAGATCATCATGACGTGTAGAAGGGATTCTAGATCCTTTTATGACCAGACGAGATTTGAGCAGTGATTCCTGACCTGCTTTACTTGAGAGCAGGAGATAGTACTTGCATAGTATTTGCTGTTCACAATAAAGTAGAGTCTTCAGCAAGAACCTGTTTGTCCAAAACTATCCATATTCCACATGACAGGTCTCAATGTCTGCATCTGAATCCCCGCCCAGCCTAGCAAGTAAGGGGGAACTACTTCCAGTGACAGGAACCCCACAGCATTCCTGCTTCTTCCCCTCCCAAACAAATCCATGCTCAAGAAATTATATCTCACTGAGATGTTATAAAAAACCCAAACTTTTTAAGATACAACATGAAAAAATACAAATAAAAAATTAAAATAGCCACCCATTTTATGAACACAACTGATGTTATTGTGTTACAATAAGTACAGTGTCAAAAAGGAGGCAGAAAGACAAAGAGTGTGCCCCTAATTTTTAAAACATTAAGTTTTCATATTTTCTTTGAAAATAGTTAATTATCATAAATATACCAGATTGGCAAATAAGACTTTTCCCACTAGAAGAATAGAAAAAAAATATTTTAAAATCCTTGTAGACATACCCCACTTTAATTTTTGTCATTCAAAAAATCAGATAAATCCTTAGAGTTTATTTTTTTACATTAACACTTTTGTCTCAAAGCGTAATGTTGAACAAAATTTTAACTGGTTCTTATAACAGTAGTCTCGTATTCAGGAAATTGGAATAGATGTGAAAGACAAACTGTATCTATTAATGGTCCACTTTTCAAATGCAAATAGAAGGAAATGTTTTTTACTAGAGTTCTCATCTAAAAATCAAATAGTGGCAGGTCTAACAAAAGCCTTGAGGTGCAAACTCAGACGCGGTTGAAAAGCACTGGTTCTGTACATATCAAGGTGCAGATTTCCTCCAGGATGGTATTCCCTAATCACTGTTACCATGCACCATGGCACTTGAGCTCTTGATCAAGTAATCCTGGAGAATCAGCCTTTAGGAATTAGTAGATGGTACCACAGCCAGACACAGATGTTCACCTACACAAACACAGGGTAGAAAAGGCTAGTTTAATGGTAGTTCATAAAAAGGTTTGTCTGTGCAATGGAGCAAAATATAGCTCAACAATACCATGCTGTTGTACAAAAAGGAGGCTGTAAGCCTTGCATGAACAAATGGACTACAAGGTGCATGGAAACAATCTTACTGATCTTCTCAACACTGGTAAGACCTCAGGTGTATTATTGTGTACAGTTTTATGCAGGACACTAAAAAAGATTAGATTTTTAAAAAACATGGAAATATCAAACACTGAATATACTGCGTTTACTTTGAAGAATAGAAGGTTGATGGGAACAGTTTAATAAGCACACAGAGGTTACTGCAGTATGGAAGGGAATAAAGCTGTCCTTTTTGTCAATGGAGAATAGGAAGGAAAGAAATTGGCATGAATTACAGCAGGAATTGCTAAACATTATGAAAAGCTTTCTAATGGTGAAGACACTAGAATAAATAGGCAAGAAAGGTCGCTGTGGTTTTAGCACTGATATCCTAAAAGATTTCTTACATAAATTTCTTTTATGGATAACATGGAGCACAGTTTATCTGCAAAACTCCAGTAAGATATATTAGTGCTATGATATAGTGTTTGGATTTTGGCAGGATTTGGCAGGCATTCAGTTAACTTACAGTTTCATATGGTGTTGGGAATACCGCCATGTAGAGTCCATGGCAGTGGTTATGCAGTTCTTCTCCCTCCACCTCCATCATATCCAGCTCCCAGCTCCAAAGTAATTTTTATAACATTTTCAGGAGAAAACATTCACATGAAAGATCTTTCTTCAATAATAAAAACACCTCAAATAAAATCCACTTCTCCCTAACACTTTTCTACTTACCAAATACTTCCTCCTTTGCTATAAAAGATTTGAAATGCCTTACCCTCATTTTTGTAAGGAAATGCTAATCTAGTCCTTGATTTGCTATTATCAAGATGATAAAAAGAAAACGAGAAATAAGAAGTGAAAAAACAGTGGAGGACTCGCACTGGTCATTCTGTAATCAATCTTCATCAGGTTGACATATTTTTCCTCAGAACAAGTTCTCTCATTTTCTTACTTTCTCATTTTCCTACTTTCTCATTTTCCAAGACCCTTTAGCATGCTAAGTGATTACAAAATAGATCTAATAAGCTAATAGAAATACTAGCCCCATGAAGCCTTCTTTTTCTGCTCTCCATTTGCCACTTATCCTAGACCTATCAAGTTCCCTGAAAAACTTTCATTGTTCTTTCCTGGTTGTTCAACTGACAAGTTGTGTAAGTGTGAGAACGACAAACAATTTCTTTAATCTTACTATGCTTGCATAAGAAAAGTGATTAAAATGGTCCGTATCACACGTGCATTTCTCAGAATGTCAAATGTACACCATCCTGCCTAAGGGGATGTTGGAAACCTAGCTTATTTTGAGTGAAATGGATTAAGAAGCACTCACACAATTGGTTCCACTAGCAGGTCTGAAGAGATGATAACTTCAGTCCTACAGCTGATAATGAACAGTCGGGGGAGTTAAGCTGGCAACTTGTTCCATCAGCTAAATAAGGGAGAAGATATAAAGAGGGCAGGGGACACACAGGGGACACACAGGGAGGGCAGGGACAGGTGATATTACAGTGGGGATCTGCTACAGTCCACCTGACCAAGAAGACCAAGCAGTAGAGGCCTTCTGAGCAGCCTTACATTCACAGGCCCTTGTCCTCATGGGGAAATTCAACCACCCTGGTTGGAGAGACAAAAACAGCAGGACATAAGTAATGCAGGAGGTTTCCTAGAATGCGTTGATGATAATTTCTTCTCCAAGAGACAGAAGAGCCAATGAGGAGATTGCAGATCCTGAACCTTGTTCTCACCAACAAATAGGGGCTGGTGGGGAATGTGAAGCCCAAGGGCTGCCTCAGCTGCGTGACAACCTAAGGACAGCAAGAAGGGCACAGGAAGCTTGCCACACTGGACTTCAGGAGAGCAGACTTTGGCTTCTTCAGGGAGTTCTCTCTGACTAGAAAAGGGAAAATAACCCCCCCAATTTTAAAAAGGGAAAAAAGAAAAACCCAGGGAATTACAGGCTGGTCAGTCTCACCTATGTTGTCAGTCAGATCACGGAGCAGATCCTTCTGGAAAACATGTTAAAGGGCATGGAAAAAAAAGAGGTGATTGCTGACAAACACAGCTACACTAAAGGGAAAGTGTGCCCAACAAATTCCATGTCCTTCTACAATGGCATTACAGCATTGGTGATTAAAGGATGAACCACTGATACATCTTCTTGGACTTGTGCAAAGCATTTGATACTGTCCTGCACAACATTCTTGTCTCTAAATTAGAGAGATGGATTTGAGAGATGGAAATCAAGATAGAAAGAAACTTGGACAAAAAATTTGTCATGGGATCTCTATAATAAAAAAGCTTGATTTTTCTGCAGTGTATTTAAAATTATAAGGATGATTGTTTTTAAGTCATAGTGAATAAACATGCTGTCAAATAAATGCCTTTATAAGTTGCCTTCATACTAATAAAAATATTTTGCAACATCTTTTGCTCCTGAGTAGTCTGCAATAAATGAGCAACGAAGATATTTCTTGGACAGCATGTTGCTATGTTATTTGCTTTAAGAATAGATCCTTCCCATTAAATCTGATTATTCCTCATCTCCTAACTTAGGTCAAAAATATTTCTCACTGATAGAGTCCTACTGTCCTTCTTTTAGTTCCTCTCTCAGACACCGTATTTCCTGAAACATACACTGTACTAGCAAATGTCTACTGTGTAGTTATATATCGCATACAGCAAAAATAGCTCAGTCATCTTCTTTCTTAGTTTTCTAGTTTTAAACAATTAAAGAATTTACATTCAAATAATTTCAAAACTACAAAAGCGGACACACAAAAGGCAGAATAGGCAATGTTAAGATGCTGAAGAGAGGACACATAGACTGTGTAGAAGTTTGGTTTGTACATGCAACATTTCAGTGTTTGAAATGGAGGCAAATGCATTCTGTGCTAAGTGTTTGGCAAGAGTCAGGGTGAGAAAGAAGAGGTAAAGTGTGCCTGAGAATGTCTGCAGTAAAATTTATTGGTAAGGTTTGCTCAACCCAAATGTTTCAAAACCCGCATTGCATTACAAACTTCTGCTGGACTCTCCTGTGTCTGGGGAATAATTCATTCCCAATAACTTATTTTGGTGGTTTTTCTTTTTTGTTTTGTTTTTTTTTTTTTTTTACTTTGCTATCTGTATTCACTCCATACCTGTTTTTCTGTGTTTATTAAAACAATGAAAATAAGTGACTCATTTCAACTTTATTATGCATTTTTGCTGCTGTGGTTTTCTTTCCCAGGGTGTATTTCAAAACTTGCAATACCTTATAGACAAGCGAAGCAAGATGTCTAGGTAGGTGGCTGAGACATATTAAAAGACTATCAATCGCAATGGAATTGAGCAGGAGAAGGCATTGTTTCTTATGCGGCAGACATCCCAACTTGTGTTTTCTCTGGTATGTTTTTACTTCAGTCACAGTGGGGGATCTGTGCAAAACCTCTTTTTCAAGGGTTTAAAACTTGGACTGAAAACTGAGTTTTTCTCCCAAGAGTAGGTAAAAAAAGCTCCCAGCATCACAGCAGGTAAATTTAAAAGGAGCTTGTTGATAATATGCTCTCAGTAAAAGCAAGCAGGTGAGCGTAGTGCACTTTAATGCAAGCAGTTGTGCTAATGCAATTTTTCTTAATCCCTTTGCTGAAGCTACATTGCAGTAAAGCTCTGAAGCATGTGCTTAACTTAAGCATATGATTATTTTCCTGGACTCACTTAAGTACTGTCCAACCTATATTTTATTTCGGAGTGGTGGAAGATGCTTCAAATTTGTACTGATTATGCTGAGCTGTTGTAAAAATGTGCAGCTCCCACCGTGTTAGTCTGGCAGACCAAGAGAGACCGGGAGTTACGTGCTGACCCTCAGTCTTTCCCATGCAAGGGAAAACATTGCTTTTCCCTGGTAACCTTTCATTGCAAGAAGAGCCTTGCAGGCTATGGTATTTTAGCAAACCTGAGAGAGCTTCCCAGTTCTCAGGATCATTCTCACAGCCTGAATACATACATTCACATACCCATAAGCTGAGGCTTATCCCAAGAGATGTCATTCTGGATTAGGCTGGATAGAAGACGCAGACCTTCCTGTTGGGCATCTGGAAATGCAAGTTTACCTGCAACTTGCCCATTGGCATTTTTCCTTTTTTCTCAAAAAGTGATGACTGTGTATACTTGTGCAGCAGAAGTAGCAAACCTACATGAGTTGCATTTGAAAGAAATCCTACAAATCTTACAAACTACGCATCTAGTGTCTGAAGTTCCTAAAGGAAAATACTAGTTTTGAAGAGAGGTACTTTTGTCATCTTTACATCCCTTCTGTGAAAAGGAATTAGTGTAAAGGAAGAAGAATCAAAAAAGAATAAAACTGGCAACAATGGACTAGAAAGCAGCATAGACTGGATTTTCAGGCATTTCCGAGTCTTCCTGTTGTACATGCATGCATTCAACGAGATGCATACTTTGCCATACTCTGCCACTGATCTTTCCACCTCCCTGTGCAGGCAGTGGGTTGGGTTGGCACACGAGCCCATGGCAGTGTGAGGGCCATCACCCCAGCACTTCTGGAGGTGTCTGCAGCAGCCGAACAGGACCCCTGAGCTCACTTCTGAACCCTGGTCTCCTACAGAAGCACAGTGTGTGCTGCCAGCAGGCTGCGAGGCCAGCTACAGATAGATTTTTCATTTAAATTTTGGCTCCATCTGAAGTCATTCCTGTTACTTCCAAGGACTGTTGCCACTGTATTAAAAAGAGTAAATTTGCTGCTGAGTTACTTACTGCCCAGAAAATCCAGCTGAAACCTGCTACTGCCAAATCTGAGGATTCGATATTGGGCCAGGGACTTTAAATAGCTTTTGCTACTGAGGATTTTCTGCTGTCTAGAAAAAAAAAAAAAAAAAAAGTGAAAAAAAAGGATTGATAAAGCCTCAGTTTGAGGGATTGGACATGGACTGTTAGAAACTGAAAATAATTGCCACTTCTGGTGTGGGTACTACCTTTTCAGGTTCTTTTGATTGAATCATCTGGTTTTTTAAGCCTAGGTTTGGTTGCCCAAGGTCCTGGATAAGAATCAAAAAACCAAACAAAAATGCTAAACTCCATCTCTTAAAGGAAGCATAGGAAAGCTCTGTTTATTTAGGTGGTCTGCCTTTTGTGGACATGACACCTTACTGAGGGTGTTCATTATCACTGCTAGCAACCCTTCCCCACTCCTACTCACTGATATATTTTGCACTTTTACAGGGAGCCATTATAGTTATTCCCCTCCTGCCTTAAGTATCACCTTTAACTGCAGTCTGAAGTCTTTAAAAGTGAAGGATCCAATTCTGGCATGCTACATGTCCTGGAGGACACACGAATATATACCCACAGGAAACCTGTCACTATCCCTCTACCTCATCTCTTTCTCTTGTGTCTGTCTCACACACCCAAGTACAGAGATAGTGCAGGAGTCCCCAAGGTAAAGGGTAGCCTTTTGTTTTTCCATCAGTGTTTTTTATATTTAAATCTCAGACTCTGTGTAGATAGGCGCATTGACTGCAACACTGCATTGGAATCTGTGAGCCAGCCAGGAAACTCCTCGCTGCGATCGCACTCAAACGCTGTGGATGCACTGGCAGATACTCAACATGAGTACTCCTGCACTCTACAGTCCATGAATTTATTATGCACTCTGCTGTGTAGCAACAGCAACCACTGTACAATGAGCACGAGTTGGATTGCTGCTGACTGTTTAAAAGAGCCCTCCCTTATGGGTAATTTGTGCAGAAGATGATGAGAGTCGTAATGATTTTGCATGAAACCATACCAACGGCTGTGATATTTTTTCGTCAAACTCAGTGATGCAATGAACTGGCAACACAAGTGCTACCAGCTTTATAATCAGATGCTGCTTGGAAACTCTTCTCTTTTTTCTTTTTAACCCAATAAACTCTCTTGTATTGGATCTTTGTGGATCTGTGTAATCTCTTTCACATGGTACTTCATTTCTTCAGGGATAAACTGAGAGTTTATTTCTAACCCCTAGCACCAGGTGTCTGGAAGCTGTAGTTTCCCAGGAATACATGCTTGCTGCGTCCCTGGGGTGCATTAGACCTCTTCCCCCTCGGTGCAGGGTCAGAGAAGATGTCATCTTGGGCAGCACTTAAAAACTTTCTTATGTTGGAGGTTGTTTCTGGAAAGGAGTAAATCAATGAACAGATTGAAACAGGTTTTCTGCACTGCCACCAAAATGAAAGCTGTCTTCCTTCATAATATTGAACACCTTTTTTATTAATTCAACCTTAACATCTGTGTTAGAAAACATTTGGTTTGCAAAGAGGTTCAAGGCAAGTGTTGTGCAAATACCTTATTGCATAAGTAGTCGTGCTGGGACTCAAAGACACACTGAAAGCTCCTTCTTGCAGTGCTTCACCATTGCCATTGTAGTATTTGCAATTCAGAAAATAATCAATCCAGAAAGGGCTCAGTAGATTTTAACTACCAATTGTGCTGAAACAGTAAAATATAAAATATGTACTCCATGGGGAGACTAACAACGATAGTTAACAATAAATGATTAATTTAATAACAACGATAGAACAATAAATGATAAATGAAGGAAATAAGTAATGGAAGACAATTAGTCTTCATGATATGCTATGGTAGAAAGATATGGTAGTCAGTGTAGAAGGAAAGGAGGTTATCATGGCCCCACTGACTTTGTCCAGGAGTTAAATTACCTCATGCAAATTTGATATGCAGAAAGACACATGCATATTGACAATATTTGTAATAATTCATTTTGGTTTTGATCTGCTGATCTGATAAATTTACTTTAATGAAAATCTGCCATAAAAAGAAATAAAAATGTTAAATCAAAAAAATATTCATCTCTCTTTCCAGGAGGTTTTTCCCACCATAATATAATGGCCCCCAAATCCTTTTATCTGCTGTTTATAGATGTTATTGAGTTGTTTCTTAAACTGTATTCAGCACCAGCATCCTGCCTCCCAATGGTATTACTTAAAAACAATGCAAACTTTGCATTTTAATTACTACGTCTATCGTATTGACCTCTATCTATTTTATGCCAGCTTCATTAATAACTCACGCCCATGTTGCTCATCAAATTCAGCAGTGAGCTGTTTTACTTTCCGAAATGAAATGAGGGTGGGTTTTTTCTACTTTTTGGTACAAAATATATGATGCCTCCCTAATTTCAAAGGCATAGAGAAAGCAAATGTGGAAAATTGTACCTTCATGAAGGAGAAATCTATTTGTCATGGTAAGACTACGTGTAAATTTGGACACAATTCACCTTTAGTTTACATCTGTCATACAAACTTTAATTGTTCTGCCCACACCGACCTTTACATTGGTATGATGTGTCACTGGACATTCATATTGGGGTCTAAGCCTTACAGTTGTCTAGTGCCAGAGGCCTGAATAAAGAACTGCCTGTGCACCTGTCAGACTGATCTCTGCTCCTCCTAAACAATGCCTGTCGTTAGTTTGAAGAACTCCTTGAAGATCCCATGGGCTAGAATTCAGATGTGTATTTGACAGCTCCTGGAGTCACCTGAATCCGCGCTGCTGCAGAGACTAGCCACACTTTGTAGCCATCCCATGTTCAGTCTCATGTAGCTATCCTGAGTTCAGCTGACAAATTTCACTTGGGCCCTTTGGCACAAAATCCAAGAGCTCCAGGGAGATGACTCCCTTTGCTCTGTTTGTCTGATGTTGCCCTTGAAAAGGGGCTTGGGACACCCAAAGACTGTGCAGACAACCAAAGTAATCCTGAGATCAGAGGGAAAGTCTGGAGCAAAGATTTACTTTTCCTGGACAGCAATCAGGTCAAGGAACTTTGAAACAAACTGTACATATATAAGCCAATGGAACCTGGAGGGATGCACCCATGACTGCTGAGGAAGCTGGCTGGTGTCATTGTGACATCAATTCCTGATTATCTGTGAAAGGCCATGGAGACTGGAGGAGGCTGCTGAGAAAGAGAAAGTAAATGTCACTCCTGTCTTAAGGAAGACCGAGGGGATACAGCAAACTATAGGCTTGTCAGCTTCATCTTGATTTCTTGGAAGGTGATGCAGCAAATAATCTTGAGAATCACTTCCAGACATATGAAGAATAAAAATGGGAATATGAGTAGTAACCATGGATTCACAAAGGGGAAATCATGCCTGAACAATCTAAAAGCCTTTTACAGTTGGTGGGTGAGTGGAGAGGGGCTGATATTATCTTGACATTATCAGGGCTTTGACACTGTCTTTCTTACCATCCTCATAGACATATTGATGGAGTATGAACTAGATAAATCAACAGCCAGGACTGAAAACTGGCTGAACTTCTGGGCTGAAAGCATAAAGTCCTACTGCAGGCCAGTCAGTAGTGGTGTCCTCAGAACTGAAGCCAATATTGTTTACTATCTTCATTAATGACCTGGAGGCCAGGACAGCATGCTCCTTCTGCAAGTTTGCAGATGATACAAAACTGTGAGGAGTGGTTGACAGACCAGACAGATGTGCTGCCACTCAGAATGACCCGGACAGGGTGGAGAAATGGACCAAGATCAATCTCATGAAGTTCCACAAAGTAAAACATGAAGTCCTGCCTCTGGGGAAAAATAACCTTTTGCACCAGCACATGCTTGGGTCCAAGCAGCTGGAAATCAGGTTAGCAGAGAAGGACCTGGGTGTCCTGGTGGATGAGTTGACAGCAGCGAGCCCTTGCGTCCAAGAAAGCTGACCCTTCCCTTCTGTTCTGTCTTGCTGAGACATATCTGGGTGCTGTATCTACTCTTGGGCTCCCCAGTACAAGAGACACATGGACATACTGGAGTGACTTCAGCAGAGGGCCACAAAGATATATCTGGACCACTGAATATGAAAAGAGAGGCTGAGTGATAGGGTTGTTCAAAAAAGGCTTGGATACATATACAGCTATATAAGTCTGTATAAATACCTGATGGGGGAGAGTAAAGGAGATAGAGTCACCATTTTCTCCATGCCACCCAGTGACAGGACCAGAGGCACCACGCAAATACTGAAACACAGCAAATTCCATCCAAACATATGAAAATACTGTGAGACTGAAGGAGCACTGTAACAGTTTGTCCAAAGAGTCTCTCGCATCTCCATCCTTGGAGATATTAAAAAAACAAATGGACATGTTTCTGAGCAACCTGCTTTTGCTTATCCTGTTTGAGCAGGGGCTGGACTGGACTCACTCCAGAGCTTCCCACCAGCCTCCACTACCCTGGTACTCCATGAAGCTGCAAGACAACTACAGTCCTGCATGGAGACTGCACTCCTGCATGGAGACTGCACCATGTCTCCTGACATGGAGAAAGCACCTGAATTTCCCAAATATTACAGGTTCACTCCAAACCCAATGGTGTAAACTAAGCCTAGAGACTTCAGCAAATCAGCTTGCCTGAGATGTTAATGTTTTAAGAAGAATGTGAAGAGTAGAGATCCTCTACAAAGTAAGTTTAATGTCTGATAAGCTACAGAAGTTATTTACATATTTCATGAACTTCTAAACCTTGAATATATATTTGTGTTAGAGTTTTAATTTTAATTGTGTTAATCACTACTTAATATTTTCTCTTTAATTCCTGGTTTCATGTAAACATAGAATTCTTCATTGATCTATCCAGGTAATGGAAAAAATGCACTTTGTTTATGAACCACTGAACTTCCATGACAAGTTATTAACATTATTAAGAAGGTAGGAGAAGAATTTATGAGTATCTGAATTTAAGAAAATATCCTCCAATCAGGCAATCAATTCACTCCTGGAAACAGGCTGGAAACCAGTTGTATCAAGGTGTTTGAGGACACAAAAGCATTTATTGCAACAGGTTGGGGAGGTAAGCCATTACATAACTAATTTGTAAAGGACATCATTATTACATATTTAACCACCTAGACATGTTACTGGCATGTCTAGGTTACTGTTATCTAGACAGAACTAAAGAAATAAAAAATCTCCTTCTTCTGCCAAATCTTTTACAATCTTATGTATCATGCTGTTACAATCAAGCATAACTGCTTTATTTGTCTGCAATTTATGAAAAATTAGTGTGCTGTCAGCATAGAAGGATTTGAATATTAAATTCTGGATGCATTAGATTTTTTCGGATGGAAGAAAAGCTTTCCTAACAAACATGCAACCCCTCCTCCCAATCCTTTTGCACCACAAAAATTAAGTGAGGTTTCAGATCTCTGTATCAGAAGATTTCTCTGAACATTTTTATTTGGATTTCTAGTCTTATTATTTCAGGATCCATTCCAGTGTTGCAGTCTGCGGGAGGCTGCACATTCTAGTTGCTCAGTAAATGTCAAGAGCAAATTATGCTCAGGTTTGCCTGTGAGAAAGCTAGTTAACTTGGGCTAGAATTGCCAGGAAACATGCTGGTAGCTGAACAGAATGGACAGTTATGGGACACAGCTTAACCTTAAACTGGTTCTGCTTAATTTAGAAGTAAAGCAGTAACTTGTGGCTATGGGATACTTTTTGCAAATATTTAAAATGACTAATACTTGATATGGTATTTATATTTACAATAACAATAATTTTGGTTATATGGTATGTACAGACCTTCTTATAAAATTTTATTCCATAGGAAAAAACCACACAGAAACTTGACATTATTCAACATATATGTATAAAAGCTAATGCATAAATAGGTCTTTACATTCCTTTTAATGACAGTCCTTAGCAATAAATAAAGTTAAAATGCATCTGGAACAATTGTAAATATCAGTTGTGTATGACAAATATTTCTCTAGAGTTGTAAAATGCATTTAATATTGTCAGTCTGTAACCTCAACTATCAGTTTCTGCGTTGGTGATTTGTTAATGCTTAGTTGCACCCTAAACGTTCAAACTTTTCAATTCAGCTCTGAACTCAGCCTTGACAGAACAATTTATCAGTACAGTAAATATTCACTAATATGGGTAATATTAATGGCCATCTCTTTTTAATATTTTTAAAGCTCTTGTATCAATGTAAGTGTTTATTTGCCTTTGTGCAACACTTTATTGACAACTCAGTTGCCTTTAAGTGAACGTTGCGGATAGCTAAGGGGAAGAAGAAAAGAGTTTGTACCATCTTACGCAATTCTGCTACAAATGAGACACAAAAGTGCTAGAAAGTTGATTTTCCTTTAGCTTAAGTCCATGTAACTCATGGAGTTAATCAAACTATATAAACCACCCATGGTATAATTTTGTTGTTGTTCTGTGTAGCTCAGGTGTTTTCATGTTCTTCTAATTAAACCAAATCATTTAAATGCATCAAAGTCTTTTCAGTAGGAATTCTGTAGGCTTTGTACTTAAATGGAGAGGTGAAATGGACAGAAACTGTCGGCAGATGTGTTTTATTTTTTATTCTATTTTTGAGTTGTTTATCTTCCCTTGACGATAATAATTCCAGGGAAGAAAAAAATGTTTTCCACAGAAAAGTCACTATCTAAACCAGAATCTGTACATTGCTTCCCAGATCCTATCAGATATACTGTACTTACAGTAATCATGTGGAAGATATTACAGCAGTTGTCATAGGTTAGGTGTGATTCCAGTTACAATGCCTGCACAGGATAAGAATTTTTAAAGCTTCAATTTGAGACAGCAAGAGGTTGACATGAAAACTGAAGACATGAAGATGATGATCGATAGACATCATACCATTTTAAATGACAAGAGCGAAGAAAATTGTAAGGCAACAAGAAAGGAAAGGATGACCTTGTAAAAGGCACAGATAATAATCTATAATCTATAATGCCAGCTGCAACTGGGACTGTGGGTCTGCAGTGTGTAAGCACAAGTATCATATATTTTCTGTGTAAGGGAGTTAGAAAGTGATTTGAACTGTAATTTCAAATTTCACACACAGCGAGTGAGTTATTGTAAATAATTTTAGGGTCCAAGTCTTGAATGAGCTTGAGAAAGAGGTTAAAATAGTTTTGAAAGGTCTTTTTGAAATAAGACAGTCCTAAATATAATCAAGGATCTTTTCACGGAGAGCTCTGAGAGAGGTGTGGAAATTATCTGACAATCACACAGGAAAGATTTTGATCTAGTTCATATTTTTTATCTCTTTTCATCAGTGCGACAGAAAAGAGAACCCATAATACTGCGGTTCAACTGCTGCTAAACTTTGACCAGGATAGAACATTGTGAAAAATCCATTAGAAGATGGTATTTGCATTTCTCCTTTGTTCTTCCTTTAAGCACTTCTGCACATAACAGAGTTCAGGAACTTCCTTTTTGACTTGAATGTGCATTGCCCTTTCCCCCACATTACAAAAGATATATTAGAGCCTTTTTCACTGTCAAAAGTATTGTCCAAATAGCTGAAGCTAAAGTAATGCTGTGTATTAGTAACCAAGTTAAGCAGAGGCAGTTAACATCTATTTTAGAAGCCAGCAAACCTCCGTGAACTCTTCTAAGAAGGATTTGATTTTTTTTCATGACAGAACCAATTGTGATAGCCTAGGAGTTGCTTGTAATATTATTATGAATTCCTTATTTTGTTACTATATCACTCACTGTTCTCTTGACCTAGCAGCAATAGCAGCACTGTCAGGAAATATATCCCCATGTGTCTCTCTGCAAACACTGGAGAAATGATGCAGAGCAGTACACTCCAAGACTCCTTCTTGGCTCCTTGCTGGGCTTGGTACACCAGATTTTTACAAGAGTACCTGAATGGCATAAAGTGTTAAGGAGGACTTTAGATGACAAGGTCTTATCAGAATGCACCTGGAGAATGAGTCTAACATAAAATCCACTAACTGGGCATGGCTGGGGTTTGGAAGATCCTATGGCAAAGCACAGTTGTATAATGCCTAGTTTTAAAAATTTCCAGTCACTAGGCTGACTTCTTCAGACTACAGGTGTGCATTGGCCACATGTCTCACTTCACCGATGAAATCGTTTGCTACGATAAACATAGAAGTTTCCAATTAAATCTTGGCTTTTAGCCTCAGAAGGGGTGCCTCCCAGGGAGAGAAAACTCAGGCCATAAACATGCAGGGAGGTATCAGGGACCCTAGTGGGGAAGGCCGAGGCACATTTAACACCAAATCAGGCCAGAAGTCTATTGGCCCTTAAACAGGTTGGGTTTGAGAAGGCAAAATGTTTCCTCTTTGCATGTTTGAAATTCAAATTGCTATTTGAGTTGCAGAGGCTCACGAGCAGACTCAGCTGGCTAGCACAGTAAGAGGTACAGACCTGTTAAAAAAATATGCCATGCCTCTGTGATTTTATATGAACAATAAATAATATATAATAATGACTAATTAACTATGAGGGTTCTGTCCAATTACAAAATATACGCCTTTTCTTTGAACTCCATAAATGTTTTATAGAATGCATGATTTTCTCACATGACCTTGCAACACTTTGAGCTCCAGCCCTTTAATTTTGTAGCTCAGTTGCTGAACCATAGCAGCAAAGGTTTTCAAAGTGAACTGGTACGTTGTCTGGATACAAAAAGCAAATGGGATCTGGAGCTGCTGTCTGCCAAAGCATGGCATTGCCACCTGAATATTGGCTATGCCTAATTAACAGGCAAATGTGGACACTGGGAGTCATAAATGGAGAGCAGCAAATACCAGGATAGAACATTTGCTGCATAAACCCCCATCAAAATCTGCCTTTGTAAAAGACTGAATACAGACTGTCGCTATCCTGTCAAAATTGTCTCCACAGGCCAGCAATGAAAGTACCTACAAATGTGAAGATGTGTTGCCTCCACTAAAAGCAGAGTGCCTCTTGCGCAATATAAGGATTTTGCTCCCGTCTATTGGGAAGCGAATATTGATCGGATTGAATCACTTATGCAAAGTCAAGTCCATGTGGGACACTGCCTTCTGCAAGCGAGTCCACAGCAGATTGCAATCACACAATGGGCAAATTCTCTCAATGTACTGGTTGTCCAATTTGGATTTAACCATAAAGAAATATGTCCAAATTTGCAGAAATACTGGGCACCTGTTTATCCACCCTGAGCATCCCTGACACTGCTCACAAAGCTCACAACCCTTGCTTTGCTTTACTGTATTGCATTGGTAAATTAGAGACAGACTGGTCCATGGACAGCAAAACATGAGCTGAAGCCTGCCAGAATGCCTAATGGAAAGACACTCAATCCCATTTTGGCCACAACCATAAATCATTGAAAAGAATTCTTTTTTTTTTTTTTTTTCCAATGAGTAACTGCCAAACAACTCTTGGAAGCTACTAGATGGCCCTTGCTTTTAGAGCAAACGCGTGCCCATATATCACTTATAAATAACTGTCAAACCATGTCACATTTTAGCATTCATCCCACTGTTGTGCAGGGTTTTTTTCTGGGAGAACCACATGTGTATTAGCAAACTATGTGAGAATTACTGAGACTGCTTCACAACGTGTGAGCAGTAACCACATTTTTGCAGCACTCTCTGGATACACAGCGGTGGGTGGATGAGCAGGCTTGCTCTGCACATCTGGTTTTATCATGCTAAAGCAAAGCAGAACCAATTCCGGCAACAAGAGCCGCCCGGAAATCAAGCAGCACTCCTATTGCAGCTGAAACCAGAGGAGCAGCTGTTTTCAGATGTTCATGTAACAAATTACACTATTGGTTTCAGTGACAAAATCTATAGCTTTTCATGGTTTCCTTCCAAAGACACCTACTTAGATCTGTAAAATACTGGCGATACTATACAAACAGAAGAAAGGAATCTTTTCTATGTTATCCATATTAACGTAGTGTATGGGAGCACTCAGCCAAACTGGTTTCGGAGCACAATAGGTGAGATGCAGGGAGCTGCCATGTGACTCAGCTTCATCTCTGCCTTGCCTCCTCTATG
>BJBW01009164.1:1515-19466 GCA_004320125.1 Scolopax mira
TCCCCACCTTTCCTGGAGCCCCCCTTCTTTAGGGACTGGGAGGGGCTCCAAGGTCTCCTCCAAGGAGCCTTCTCTTCTCCAGACTGAACCCCCCCAACTCTTTCCAGTCCCCATCACATCTTCTGCTTTGTTGTACCCGTGAAGGAAGGATTGGGTGCTCTGTGGTAACTGTTGCAAAACATGGATTCTCCTCAATCTGACCAATGGAAAATTGGAGCTTTCTCTTATTTCCGCCCTCCCTCTTCCCTCCTTTTCTCTATCATAATCCAGGGAGAATGGTCCTCATCACTCTTCTTCTCTCTAAGAGGGGGTGTTTGGCTCTGGGGGGAGGCAGCTCCCCACTCCCACAGGCCAGGGCTTTGGACAGGCTCCCCTTCCCGTGGCAGAGCTGGGTGAAATCCCTGTCCCGAAGCCAGGGCTGATCCGAGCGTTGGGATTAGAGCTGAAAAAGCAAAATTGTGAGAAGAGCTGACTCACACCAGGTGGTTGCCAGAAGAGCAGTGGAGACAGGGCTGGGGCTCGGCATCTCCCGGGTTGGCAGGAGGATGTTCCGAGCTGCAGAGAGAGCCATGGTGCAGGGATGGAGGTCAGGAAGCCCTTGGGATGGGATGGAGGGTCTCAAACCGGTTTTAATTTGGCATTAATGATTGTAGCCGCGTTGCAGCCTGGTGAGAGGGTTCCTCCAGCCTGTCCACTGCCCCCAGCCCTGCACCTGCAGCCAGGGCTGGACCTGTGGCCACCTTCTTCCTGAGCAGAGTAGCCTGTCATTCACAGAAGTGATGATGTAAAGCCAAAGGCTGCTCCAGGCACAGTTCTGCCCCCCCAGCACCCTCAGCTAGGTCGCCCATCTCACAGCCCCTGCTGTATGGTGGGGTGGTTTCATGTAACTAATCTAATTAGGTGATGTTTGAACAATTAAATTAGGTGTTTGATAATTCTGTCACTTCTGCCTGGCCCTGGGACGGTGTCACCAAAAAGCCAGCACTAGTGAGGAACCAGCATGGCGTTGGAAGGGACATGGAGACTCTGGAGATCATCTCTTCCAGAGCAGGTCCCACAGGAACGTGTCCGGGCGGGGGTTGAATGTCTCCAGAGAAAGAGACTCCACCACCTCTCATGGATTCATGGATTTGACAGAGTTGGAAGAGACCTCTAGAGATTCTCCAGCCCAACTTCCCTGCCAAAGCAGGGTTGCACAGAGCACATCACTCAGGAGCATCCAGGCAGGGCTTGAAAATCTCCAGAGAAGGAGACTCCACCACCTCTCTGGGCAGCCGGGCAGCCCCTTCCAGGGCTCTGACACCCTTGCAGGAAAGAAGTTCCTCTTCATGTTGAGAAGGAACTTCCTGTGTCCCAGTTTGTGCCCATTGACCCTTGTCCTGTCCCCGGGCACCATTGAGAAGAGTCGGGCCCCATCCTCTTGGCCCCCTCTTTAGCTCTTGCTCAGCATCAATGAGGTCCCCTCTCAGTCTGCTCGTCTCCAGCTGAACAGCCCCAGGTCCCTCAGCCTTTCCTCAGCCTTTCCTCAGCAGAGAGATGCTACAGTCTCTCATCATCCTCACAGACTCTGCTGTACCCTCTCCAGCAGTTCCCTGACCTTCTGGAACTGGGGAGCCCAGACCTGGTCCCAGTGCTCCAGATGGGGCCCCCCCAGGGCAGAGCAGAGAAGGAGGATGACCTCCTTCCACCTGCTGATCATACTCTTCTTGATAGACCGCAGGATGCCATTGGCCTTCTTGGCCACAAGGGCACATTTCTGGCTTGTGGGCAACTTGTTGTCCACCAGGACTCCCAGGTCTTTTTCCTCAGAGGTGCTCTCAAGCAGGTCACCCCCAACCTGGCCCAGTCCATGGGATTGTTCCCCCCCCTTTATTGAACAACATTGGGTTCCTCAGTCTCCAGCCTGTCCGGGTCTGGGTGGATGCTGGCACCTCCTTGTGGTGTGTCACTTACAAATATATATGTTTATTTTGTGTAGACAGGTGCATAGATCCATAGACAGATGTTGGGGAACGGGGATCCTGGTCCTGGCTGCTCCCCAGCTGCCACCCCACAATGGGGAGACTGGGAGGACCTGGGGGTATGGGCATCGTGCCTTTCTCCCTCTGTTGCCATGAAAACAGCCCGGCGCTAGGATTTAGTCGGGGGATTGTATTAACGCTTCAGAAAGGTTATTAGCCAGCCTGACTAATGAGACTTTTCTGTATTCCTTGGTGAGATTGTTCCGGGAGGGGGGGTGGCTGGAGCCCATGGCCCCGGCTGATGTGCCACCCAGGACAGGGAAATTCAATTTTCCTGCAGAAATAAGGTCAAGAGGGGTGGGGTGTGTGTGTAGGGGGGTGTCTGATTTAGTGACCTTATTTGCTGTTTTAGATATTCTCCTCAAGGAGTATCTGCGGCGAGGGGGTTGGATTATTTTTAGCGCAGGGTTTGATGGAGCTGGAATTACTCAGGCAGCAGCAGCAGCACCGGGAGAGATTCTTCTCCTCCGCCTCTGGTTAGCATAAACAACGTTGAAATTAATAGTAAAATGGAAAAACCGCAAACGACGATGCAGCCCCGGGCTGGGGAGAAATGCCTGGCAGGGAGGGTGCAGCCCGGGAGCCCGCAGCGGTGATGCTCAATGCGGGGCAGGGACGGCGTGGGAGGGGGATGGCTCCCCCCAGAAAATAGGATTTTTGGTCCCCTTGAGCAGAGCGGCGCCGTGGCTTCCCCCCCTGTCCCGTTCCTCCGCCCCAAGGACAAGACCCAACGGTCCCGCACCAAACCGGCTGAACGGCATTCCAGTCTCCAGCAGAGCATCCCCCCCTCCCCGGGGTCTCCTCCAGACCCTGCCAGAGCCACCTCCTCCTCCAGGAGCCTCCTACCGAGCAGTTATGAACTTCGGTCGGGAAAGTTTTCTCCCAAGATCAGTTGTCAAGGGTTTCCTGTTAAAATAGAAAGACGTGGAAATTGAAATTCCTCTATAGTTCATTATTTCTGTCCTGAATTAATTACCATTCAGCCTTCCTGCAAGGGACTCGGGTCTGCTCTCGGCATCGAGCGGGAGGAGGTTGATGGGGCTCTCAAAAAGGGGATGAGAATTCAAAATTATCTTTAAAAAATGACAGGGATGTTTGGAGGAAAAATAAAATATATCTGTTCGGGTGTGTAGGAAGGAATGTGTGCGCTGAATATCACAGAAAATCAGCTACACAAATATGAAATGCAAAGGCTGGAAGGACAGAAGGCTGGAAGGACAGCCGTGCTGCAGAAAGCACCCAGGGCCGTGGTGGATCCCCAAGCAAATGTGAGTCAATGCTCTCATGGTATTAAAAAGAAAAAAAACACAAACCTAGAAATGACTTTGGGGTCCGCTGGACCCACAAAGCAGCCCCCTTCTCCACTGTCCCTCGCTGTGGTCCCACCTGAAGCAGGAGGTCCACCGCCGGGCTCCAGCTCTCCAAAGAGACACAGCAAGTCCCAAGGAGGTGGGTGGGTGAGGAAGCTCATCTTGGCTCACCCGAGGTGGCTGAAGGACCCCAGTGGTTCAGCTGGAGAAGAGAGGACAGAGAGTGGGTTTGGAAGGCGTTGGACACAGAAGAGATGGGAGGAGGAAGGAGCTGCTGTCCTTGCCCCTCGGGGCCGTGTCGGGGCTGGGCCATGCTGCGGGCTCCACTCGCTGAAAACTTCACTTAGGAGCTTCATTGAGCCTTCAGGAAAATCCGGATGAAGAGGTTTTTAAGAGCATGTCAGATAAACATCTGTCGGGAGAGGATTAGGAAGAGTGGATCCAGCTGTGGCGCAGACAAGGTGTTTTCTCACAGCTGCCTTTTCCTGTGGTTCTGCTCAACAGCCTTTCCCTGCACCTGACCTTTCTGAGCAGCCCCTTCCATAACTCCTGACTGCACAAAAAGGGCCTGAAATTGCAGTAAACACCGGTTATTTCTGTTGCCTCAATGGCAATAGCTGTGAAGTCTTCTGTAGCTCTGCAGCGTGTTGGTCCCACCATAGAAGAGGAGCTCCATGACCTCGTTAGGGACATCCATGCAAACAAAGGGCTCCCTCTTGCTCCAGCAGCGAGGACAGGGCAGGACATTTAAGTGCACGTGAAAACTGCAAAAAAAAATGGGGAAAGTGATGCTAGAAGAGGTTGGGGTGGAGGAGGAGGTGCACAGCAGGAGAGTCAGGCAGGACTTGTGCAACGCCTGGCTCTGAAGACCAAAGCCAACCCACCTTCGGTGGTGGTGCGTTTTTTGACCATCATCTGTTGCTTAATCTGTTCATGGTCCTTTTTCTGCTGCCGCTGCCCACTGCTCACTTGGCTCATCAGAAATATTCAGTGTCCTCCCCAATGAAACCCTCTCAAGGAAGGAAATCAGGCGTTCTTTGGCCAGGCCTGTTTCCAGCAAAACCACCTCTGCGGGTGCAACATCTGCGGGGTTTCTCTCATCTCCCCCCCATCGGTATAAACTTGTGGGTTTGTTGGTTTGGTCAAGTGGTCTCTGGCCGAGGACCCTTGTCTGCCCAACCTGCCCATGGTTCTCCGTCACATTTCTGTGCAGGAAAATATCTGCACTCCTCAGGACTTAGAAATTTCCCCCATATTTGAAGACCTTTCCAAACAAAATTAACCCCAGCAAGGCAAGGAGCATCTTGGCTCCTTGTTTTTGGGCTCCTCGACGCTGTGTGTTGAGTTGGCTCTGCCCCAAAATGTGCAGAATGTGAGGCTTTGGGGTTGAAATGCTAAACACAGACAATGCAGGCTCCAGGGATGACCCGTCCCTCCACGGAAAGAGTAACTCCCTTTCCCACTTGGTGGGGTTTTTTTGGTGAAATACACAGGAAGTGTGTTTCTCCTTTCCCGTACCCAATGTGTCGGGGTGACGGTGCATGGATCAGCAGGGGTTACTCTGCCCTTTCCAGCTGGGTGGTGTCAACGTGGTTGGACAACGTAGGGACACAGAGGGCCTGAGGAGCTGGACAAGTAAAGAAAGCCTGGGGGGGGGTCCAGGAGGCTCAGTCTGGTGTCTTTAAGGTGTGGAGAAGACCTGGGTGAGGAGAGAGGGGCTTTTGTGTCCGAGAAAGCCCCTGCAGCAGGGAGAAGAGCTCCAGTTCCTTACGGGGAGCTGTAAAAGCTCTTCAGCTTGAGCCCCACGATGCTTGACACAAGGACGCGGGGCTTGAGAGCCATTTCATCGCTTTGAAGTAAAAAGAAAGGAAAGCGCAGGAAATGCAAGTTAGACACCGCGTGACGTGCAGATGAGAGAGCCGTTGCCTTTCACTTTCTAATGAAGACCCCCGGCTTCCCCTTGGAGGCCGTCTGACATCCTCTGCCTGCCTTTATCTCCTGCAGCAAGGGGTGGGATGAGAAAGGAGAGTTGTGCGCCACGCGTTCCTCTTCTCTCCTATTTTTGTTCTGCTTCTGCTGGATTTTCTGGAGTTAGTTATTTGGGGCATGATGAGATGTTTACTTGTCTAAATCACTTACCTCAACACCCTTAGCTCTTCGGTTTTCTGTGCGTACAAGATCCCTTTTATTTTAATCTGTTCGTAGGAATGTGCTCCATAATCAGATGCATTGAAATCAACGTATGTTTCCTGCAAAGCAGGAATTCTTAGTTTCTCAGTAAACATCTGCAGATGGTAGAGGCGTAGGGCCTTCTCGGGGTCTGGACTCAACTTTCTGCTTGAAGCAGGGCTGGTGCTGGTGCTACATCAAGTTGATTCTGGCTTTGTGTAGCCAAACCTTGAAAACCTCTAAGGGTGGAGGTCCCTTTCCTCTCTGGTGACCTCCCCATGAAGAAGCTTTTCCTAATGTCTGAGCGCTGCAAAACCCTCTGGTACGAGCTGGTTGTGTTTGGCCTGGAGAAGAGGAGGGAAAAGGCAAATCCAGCTGTAATCTTCTGTCTCCTCATGGGTGACCAAGGATAAAGCAGAGCCAGAGCCTTCCCAGAGGTGCATGGAGAAAGCATGGAGAGGTGATGGTCACGCATTGGCTGGGGAATTCCGGCTGGATTTGGGAAAGAAATCCCCAGGAGAGTGGTTAAACTCTGGAGCACTGCTGCCCAGAGGGGTGGTGGGACTTCCCTTTGGAGGCATTTTCAATGGCCAGCTGAAGACCCCAAGCAACACTTTGAAGCTGAGCTTGCCCAGTAGAGGAGGTTGGACCTGGCACCCTCTGAGGCTTCTTCCAACCTGAATTTTTTAATGCTTCTTTCATCCCATTCTCCATTAAAAATCTCTGTATCCTGGTGGTTGTAGGAAATTTGACAGCAGGTCACCAGAGGTGGGGGAGACCTCCAGTTGAGTTGCTGGGATGAGGGAGGTGATGGTGCAACAGCATTTTGTGTACCTGTTACGAGCTGTTACGGTCACCACTTCCTGGACCTCCATTGAACTGGTTTTAATGCAGAGACCAGAGCTCTGCCCCTTTTCTTTGGGAAATATTAAGGGGTTTTTAGGTTGAACTCTTGTATACAAGACCTGATAAGCCGGGGCCAATAAATCCAAGTCAGCTCCCAAACATTTCAGGAGCTGGGTCAGAGGTTTCCTTCGCTGTTTTTCTAAAGTGAAATCCATCTTCTGTGTCCTCCCTTGTGTGGTTTCCAGGAGGAACATGCAATGAGCCAGTAATTCCCAGGATTTTCTAAGGCTGCAGCTCCAGCAGAGCCAGGGAAGGGTTTACAAACCTTCTCAGATCTGCCCCTGCTCTATTTGCAAATGACACCCTGGAGTTCCCCGTGCCATGAGCTCTGTGGTGGAGACCCTGGAGAGACTGGGCTCTTCCCCAGGCAGAGCTGCAGAAGCGCTGGCCTGAGCTGGGGGATGGAGACACAGAAACTTCAGCATCTTCTGAAACTGTAGAATACCGTCACCTCCAATATTTATTGGACATTGCATCTTTCCTTCCATCACTGCCTTGCCCTCAGCCGCTGGAGAAGGAAGGCTGTGAGAGGGATTTATTGACCCCCCCTTGGCAACACCGTCTCATTCAGCCTTGGGAGCCATCCCCAAGGGGACCCATGGACCCCCTGCTGCCTCCAGGCTCTCCCAGTTGATGTGCCACATTTGCAGAGGCGTGGTGACACCAGCTTGTCCTCCCACGGCTTCCTCTGTCATGGGCCAGGCCCCGGCACAATGTTGTGGCACCCATGGGTGACATGGTGGCTACCATGACCAGTCACTGGGTGCCACACTGCTCCCTCTGACGCCACCCCAGGTTCTGTCTTGGTTTCTCAGTCCATAAAGCACTTCCTAGGACAGGGCGGGTTTCATCCCGGGCAGCGTGAGCCCAGCTCTTGGTGATGTTCCTTGTCACCATCGATGTCCTTGTCTTTAATGCGTGTCCTCAGGCATCCTCCTTCAGGTCTACCCCCAGGTTCTTTGGGGCTGTGGGGGCTTTTGGGGTCCCACAGGCTGGGACAAACACTGTGAACGGTTTGGAAACGCCAGCTCATACCCTCATATCCGCTGATGTCTGCTTTCTGTGTGTGTGTGCATCACGGCAACAGGCCATTTTTGTGGAAAAACCACTGTTTTTCCACACGCATCATTTTTCCACAGGGCTCATTGTTGGGTGTGGAGGGAAGAAACGTGAGCACGTTAAGAGTGCATGAGCTATATATAGTAGAAGAGAGAGATCAAATTGTAAAATAGGTATTTTATTTTATTTTATTTTTAATTTCCATTTTATTCCATTTCCATTTTATTTCTTTTTATCTGGAACTAGACAAAGTAAGATATTAGCAGGAGCTGAGAAGCTCCCCTTCCCTCTCCTGCGGGTCTGTGTCTCTGCCTGTGCTGGTGTTGGGGTTACATCTACCCACTGGAGACAAACATCTTTTTGGCTCCAGCGTTACCTGCAGAGTGTGCTCAAAAGGTCTGACCCAAACTGGGGGCAGTGGTGAAGACTCCCACAAACCTGAGGTTGTTGCTGGGGTTGAATGGACATTTATTGGCTTGGAATTTGGTGAATGTGTCCTTCTGGATTTGCTCTGGACTCTTTCCTTCCTTCCTTCCTCTCTTCCCTCCCTCCTTCCTTCCTTCCTTCCCTCCCGTCCATGGTGTCCCTGCTCCTTCTGGGGTCCAGGTTCCACAGCACTCGGTGGTTGCCCCTATTCTCCAGGTCTTTGATGCTTGGTCTCCATCTGGGCCTGGGAAAGCTCCATCAGGGCTCAGACCGTGCCCAGTTCTGTCCCCAGCAGAAGGGAGTCATCCTGCCCAGAGGGATCCAGCCACAGAGGCTCAGGCAGGTCTCCTGGCCCCTTCTAGACCCTTTCAGGTGTCCTCTCCACTCATGAGTGATATGGCCACCTGATGGGGATGGTGACATTGGAGACATTTCCCAAGAAACCATCCACAGGGAGATGGGGTTCTTCCTTTCCTCCTCGAGGTGCAATCTTGGGGGGCCTTGTACCTCCCACGGCGCTGCCGGTCTCGTGGCCGATGCTGCTCGGAAAGGTTTGATGTTGTGGTTGGCCAGGAGCTGCTTGTTCATTTGTCTTCTAGACCAGGAGTGAGAGGTGCATCTCTCCTCACCCAGGACCTCCAGCCCAGGTTGACCTGGGAGGTTTGGTTTTTTGGCTTTTCCAATTTGCCTTTTTTGCTTTTCTACTTCTCTCCCCTGTCCCACTGGTGGGATGCTTCTGGAGAGCTTCTGGAGCCCATGGGGAGCCAGTGCAGTTCCCAGAACCTATGGGGGTCCCAGCACAGTTCATGAAACCTTTGGGGTCCCACTGTGGCTCCAGGAGTACATGGGATCCCAGTGCGGTTCCTGGAGACCATGGAGTCTCAGTTGTGTCCCAGTATGGCCCCTGGAGCCCAAGGGTTCCCCAGTGCAACTCCAGGAGCCCAGTGGTCCCAGTGGTGTCTCAGAGTGCCTCCAGGGGCTCGGGGGGTCCCAGTGTGGTTCCTGGATCCTGGGGGGTCGCAGTGGGGTCCCTCTGGCAGCCCCGCAGTGCAGAGCAGTGACGTTCCCAGCCTTCAGAGTTTCTCGAGAAGGTGATTTTCAAGCCTTCACTCAACCGAAAACTTTCAGATCCTCCTCCCGGTGCCGAGCTGGGGGGGCTGGGGCTGGCCGAGCGTGGCAGGGCCAGCGGGGGGGGGCAGCCCTGTACCCCCTCTTTGTCACCATATGTCGCTCACCAGTGGTTCTCATGGTCACCACAGTTTCCAGGAACCCTGTCGTGACATGGGTGAGGGACACCCCCAGCTCCTCTGCGGGTGAGGGACGTCCCCAGCCCCGCTGGGCCACATCTGGACCATCTGCCTGCCCAGCGGCTCGAAAAAATGAGAAAAAAATAATAGATTGAAGCGTTTGGGCACTTACTCTAAGAATATGAATGCAGAGAGCGTGTCTCCCAGATAAGTGATGGGGAGAACAGGGTTTCCGTTCCCACAGGGCTGAGGCTGGGGGTGCAGGAGGGTGTCCACATGCTGCCCCCCCCAGCTGGTGCTGCGTTCCTGGGGCTCGGGGTCCCCCCATGGTCTGAGGAGCAAGAACATCTGCAAAACCCACCATGGGCCAGATGTGGAGGTGGTGGGATGGGTTGAGTTTGCCGCGTGGGGTCCATCAATCTGCCCCCTCAGGGTGCAGGGAAACGTGGTTTTGGGGTGAGGGGGTGACCGGTGAGGTCCCACTCTTTTTTTTGGAAAAAAACTCTTGTTTTTCCAAATAACAAAACCTCTGGGAGGCTCTTCCCTCACAATCCCCCCGGGGAGGTCAGTCTCCCGTGGGTAACTGGAACACCTGCCCAGGTCCCACAGCACAACCTGTGGAACAAGCTCCAAAACAGAAGATAAACCAGAAGATATTCCCCCCCCTCCCCTTGTCCCCCCCGGGCACAGGGAGCTCTGCCTCCAGCGCGGGTCTCAACACGGGGTTTTCTCCCCATTTTCACTCCTGGCTTCACACCCAGGATGTTTCTTTCCCTCCTTGGAGTGGGCACTGAGGCTGATGCTCAGTCTTGGGGAGGGGGGGAGGGGATGAGGTTCCCCCAAAGCGAGGCCAGGGGGTGGGGGGGGGGGGCTAGTGCCACCGGTGGCACCGTGCCAGGGTTGGCAGCCTTGGGCAATGGGCAAATGCCTCTGCAAATCCCTGCTCACTGGCTGCTTCCGGGCACTTTTGGGTTGGGGTTTTTTTTTTAAGGTTTTATTTAAGGTTTCGGTGCAGGGAAGGGAAGTGCTGGTGCTGCATGTGCCTTTTCTAGTGATTTTACCCTCGAAAGATGTCATTTCCCTCCTGCAGCCCCGTCCCCCGCAGACACCCCCGTCATGGGAACACTGCGCTCACTTCGTTAACCCCCCCTCTTATTAATGCAGTTTCAGAATGACAATTTCACACATGGCTGGGCTTTCACCTTCATAAGAAATATCCGCTTTGGGCTGGCAGGGATTGGTTGGAGCTGGGGACATCCCGGGCAGTGTCCCTGTTCCTTGGGGCAGGGGGGGGGGGGCTGGGGGGTGTCCCATGGGACACAGGACCTTGGAGCAGGGCAGCGCTGCGGGGAGGGGATGCTGTGGCAGTGTGAGGACTGGGGGATGCAGGGCCACAGGATGCAGGACTGGGGGATGCAGGACTGGGGGATACAGGAACAGGGAATGCAGGAACAGGGGATGCAGGACTGGGGGATGCAGGACTGGGGGATGCAGAAACAGGGGATGCAGGACCGCAGGATGCTGGTGGTGTCATCGGCGGTGTCATCGGCGGTGTCACCGCACAGCATCACCGCTGCGCCGGCCGGGTTGCCCCGGTAACTGATGCACGTCAAAGGGAGCCAACGATGAACAGGCTTTAAAAACAAAAAAACAAAAACAACAAAAAGGCGATAAATCAAATGGCACAAACAAACCAGGTGTTTTCTCGGAGGGGCTGTGGGGCTTTAACGCCCTTGGTGTGTAATTATTTATGAGTGGCTTTCCTTTAATCAGCGGCAGCGCAGGGACCGCGCTGAAGTCTAAATGCAGCCAGAGATCATAAACCCTCGCCAGCGAGGCCGGGCAAAACCCACCACTAACAGCTCTGCGGCTGAGCAGAGCTCGGGGGCTGCTGGACGACAGGAGTGGCTGCAGAGAATAACCAGTTATGGACCATGGAGTGGGGCTGTGACACTGGGAGCCGATGCTGTGGGGAAGGTGGATGGTGGGGGGCAGCGGCCCCTGAGGGTGAGGGGCCCAGCCAGGGTGTGCAGACCCTCTGCCAGTGGCCAGAGGAGGGGGATGGAGACCAGGGGTCCCCTTCCCTGCCTGTTGAGGTGCATCACTCCATGGACACCACCTCATTCCCCCTCCGGCTGCACCAGGCGCAGTGTCCTTATGTGAGATGGGTGTTTTGGAAACAGGGAGCCAATAAGTGCCTGTCGTTAATCTCCTAAATTCACCTCCTGAATTCACCTCCCGAATTCACCTCCCGAATTCATCTCCTCCTCAAACCTTCCTCAGTCCCTCTCCTTTCCCACCTCAGCCTGTGCTCAGAGGCTTTGCTGGGGCAGCGCTGCCTTTGAAGCCAGCGGGGGTTTCACCCCCATGAATATTACAGGAGTTTCCCCCGAGCCTTCAGCCTGCAGGGAAAAAAGATTATTCTCTTGTTTGTTTGTGATGTGCGGTGAGAATCAGCAGCCTTTGAGCCCGGAGGTGGCACCTGGGAGACCCCGGGGACCATCACTCACCCTCCGTGGGGAGCTGGAGGGGGGCACTGGGAGCCTTCTCAAGGAAGGCAGAGGGGTTTGGAGCTGCTCACGAGGCTCAGGGAGCTGCATCACAGGGACGGGGTGGGCCGGGCTGGAAGCAAATGTAAAATAATTTTTTAAAATTAAAAACATTACTATTTTAGTAATAAATAAAATATTTTTCATATACTAAAATATGGAACTATATTAAAATAAAAATTAAAATTATATTTAAATCTATAAAAATATGCTTAAAATATAAAAATATTTTTTAATATTAAAAAAATATATAAATGAACTTTAAAAGGGGCTGGAGCTTCAGCAGAGCCTCGGTGGCACCGCAGATCTGGGCGGGGGGGCAGCTCATGGGGAAGGATGAGGGGGTGCTGAGCGGTTGCAGATCCTTCTGGAGGGCAGGTCACTTCCACAGGTGTGGGAAGGTCACTCCCTGCCTTCCCGGGGCTTTTCCCACTGGCACCTGAGGTGTGATGGGATCAGGGCAGGGGTGGGATCCTGCTCCGGAGGCTGTGGGTACCACACGCGTCCCGAGGCGTGATGCTCTGCGCCCGGCGTGCCACCACCACGGGGTCCTCCCACACCACACACACACACACACACACCCCCCGATCACGCATCACGTATTACTCAAAATCGAGAGTGTTTTGGTGAAGCATCTTCTCCTCATGCCGCCTTTTTTTTTTTTTCTTTTTTGAGAATTATTTTTAGACTTTGACCCAAAAAAAGAAGTTTGAAACCTGTGTGTTTTGTGTCTCCCGCCCAGGCACAGGCCGCAGGCTCGGCACACTCCTCTCCCACCCACGGGGCCGGCCGCCCCATGCCCATGCCCGTCAGGTCCACCTCCGCCGGCTCCACCCCGACCCACGTCCCGCAGGACACGCTGGCCGGCGTCGGGGGAGACCTGCAGGAAGCCTTCACCCAAGGTGAGTGTCTCACGGAGCAGAACCACCTCTGGAGGTGTCCTGCCTCGTCAAAGAGGGGACACCCAGACCAGATACAAGGATGAAACCATTCACCCTGGGGGTGGTGAGAGCCTGGCCCAGGTTGGGCAGAGAAGCTGTGGCTGCCCCATCCCTGGAGGGGTTCAAGGGCAGGTTGGAGGGGGCTTGGAGCCACCTGGTGTGGTGGGAGGTGTCCCTGCCCAGGGCAGGGGGTAGCACTCAATGATCTTTAAGGTTCCTTCCCACCCAAACCACTCTGCTCCTCAATTCCATGTGGAGCAGAACTGTACCTGGAGACAATATGGAGCCAAGCCCTTTCCTGTGCTCTCAACCAAACCCTTTGGGGGCACATTTTTAATCTTGGCAATTCTGAAATTATTTCTGTGTTGATGACATTCCCTCTGGAGAAGGGATCTTCCATCCCAGAAAGTGACGCCTGCGAGTAATTTAACAGTTAGCCTTTAAAAACTCTAAAAGGCATTAAAAAAGTATTTACAAATCTGGTGTCTGAACTGTGGGTGAAGGGGAAAAAAAAAATAGCAGTTTAATGATGAAAACAAGGAAAACAAGCATCCCTCTGATCCAGAGTGTTCTGCTGATGGCTGCTCACCTCTCTGCTGGTCGTGAGGCAGAGAGGAAGCTGGAATTTTTCGTGGCTGGAGGCTGTTGGGCAGCCTGAGCATCTGTGGAATGGCTCGCTGGAGACACAGACGGGCAGCAGCCCCGGGGGGAGAGGGGGAAAAAGTGCTGAACATGGGAAATGGAGAAAAAAAAAAGAGAGGAGAAGGGAAGGGAAATCAAGTCAAGTCTTTTGGGTCTCTTTAGTCTGGAGAAGAGAAGGCTGAGGGGGGATCTGATTAACACCTCTAAACACTTCAAGGGTGGGTGTCAGGAGGACGGGGCCAGTCTTTTCTCAGTGGTGCCCAGGGACAGGACAAGAGGAAACAGGCACAAACTTGAACATAAGAAGTTTTGGCAGCAGGGTGGAGGAGATGATCTCCAGAGGTCCTTGACAAATCTGTATCAGTCTGTGATTCTGAGGAGAGGAGAGGAGAGGAGAGGAGAGGAGAGGAGAGGAGAGGAGAGGAGAGGAGAGGAGAAGACCATAATGAAGAAGCAGAAGGACAGACAGAACTGTCTTGCTCAAAGGGTTGGAGCTCTGCACCTTTTCTACATGTTATTCCTCTCCGCATTTGGAAAAATACCACTTTCTGGGCTAAACTTATTGCTGCCGACTGCTCCGTCAGTAGAGGTAAGAAGTTCTGGGTTATCAGATGGTTTTGGCTGTTTCCTCTCTGTCCACCTTCTCCCCGGGTTCTTGGGTGAGAGTGGTGTGGTGGAATCAGTGGGTAGACTGTCCGCTTCTGAATAATACAGCTCAGGGCATTTTGTAGAAAATCAGGGCAGCAGTTGACTTACACATTTCTGTTCCCCCACTTCTGTAGGTAGTGTGAGTTTATACTTAGCTGCTGTTGCTTTTTAGGAAAAAAAAGAAAAAGTTTTACAGTCACGCGTTGCAAAAAACTCAAACTTTTTCCATGTCAAAGCCCTTGTCGGCACAAGAAGGGCTCCAAAATGTAAAGACAACCAGATGAAATGGAAACTTGTTCAGCTCGGTGGAGACCACTGCCTCTTCCACACAGCCCGAGGAGTCTTGGCTGGGAGGTGCTGGGAGGCAGGAAGGACACCACCGTCAGCCTCCTGTCAAGAAACTTGGATTTTTTGTTACCTTCAGGGACCATCTCACTGCAGAGCAGGGGAGGGGAGAAGCATTTCTCTTCAGTCCTACCTACTTCAGGGGAAGGAAGCGGGTCCCAGGAGGAACGAGGGCCCGTGCTCTGTTTCTCGGGAGCAGTGTCTCTCAGGTTTTATGAGCTCTTTTCTTCTCTCTTGCTCGTTTTGGGCCAGAACTTTCCATCTTTAGTATGCCAGAAGCGTCCTGGGGTGTAGAGCTGTGAGAAAACCAGGAATGGGTGGGTACCTCTCAGACAGGGAGGCCATTTCTGAACATGGTCCACATTCCTGGTGATGGACATCCAGGAGTGTTTTGTGTGCTTCTTATCGACAAGAAAAGAAAGAAGGACAGAAAGCCCATCTCTCCCTCATGCACAGGGAATGACTTCACCCGTTTGAGGGCAAGGACAACCACTGGGCAACAACTCTTCGTGTGGACCTCTTGGTACTCCGTGGGAAATCCCACCGGGAACAGGACATCTCAGCACCTCCAGTGCCCAGGCACTGCTGCCTCTCGTGTCTGTTGGCCCTTTGCAGTAAACAAGAGCCCCCCCCTCGTTGCAGAGGCTGGGCTGTTTATTTCTTTAAAAGATGACAAATTTGCATCATACGGAGTCACAAAACTGGGGGTGGTGTGTTCTCATCCTGGGTAGGGAAGATCGTGAATGTTGGTGTCAAATACCTTTGTCAGATGGACTGTCTCCTTTTCAAAACAAAGAAAATGTGAAAATAAACTTCCCAGGACTGATGATGTATCTCAAAACCAAACAGATTTTAAATCACAAATTGCATTTATCAGCTGCTCATCAGGTATGTCCTTCTAGAATGATCTTCCTCCACTAAATGGTCTTCCTTGCCTACGTGGGCTGTGGCAGCAGGAGGTGAGGAGGGAGGCTACAAGGTGGTAGCGGAGGAGCAGGAAGTATTAATGACTACTTTTAATTGGTTTTTAATTCCCGGGGTGCTGCCACTGGGACTGCCAGCCCTTCGCCCCCCGCACGCTGGATGGAGGGAAAGTTCTCCAGAACTTCAGCTGGTGAACAGGCCGGGGGATGGAGGTCATCCCTCCGAAAACACCGAGTATCTACAACTCATCTGGGGGAAGGATGTGTCTTTTTCCGATCCCGTCAGTAGGAACAAGCTCCTCATCTCTCTAAACACTTCCAGAAACGACGGCAGGAGCAGGCATTTCCAGGGAGGCAAGATGCCAAATACCAGAGGCACAACACTCCATCTGTTGCTGTGGGTGGTCCAGTCGCCTCCTCTTCATCTCTGCAGCGAGTTTGATGGTGCAGCCGAGAGCTCTCAACTGATTTCTTTGGCAGCTGTCTCTCCTTCCCCCCCTCTTCCCTCCCCTCTTCCCCCCCCATTTTTACAGATTGGCTCTCCTTTTCCAGGCTGCGTGAGGTGGAAGAGCCGCGTGGTGAGTCCTGCCCGGGACTGGGCAGATCTGCTGGGGATCTGCTTCCTCCTTCCCCCCTTTCCCTTTCTAATCAGCAACGCACAAAGAGATGAACTGATCTCCTTGCTGCTGCTGCTAGGAGTGATCAACCCAGGGTTATAGGAGCACCTTAACTGTCCTACTTGATTTCTTTATTATTTTTTTTTCCCATTTTATGCTTTGGCACCCAAGTTTGCTCTCTCTCTGGCTGTTTTTTCCTTCGGAGAAGGAGGGAAAAGCCGTGACAAAGCAAACTCCTCCCTGGCCATTGTGCAACCCCCAGAACTCTCTTCCCCAAACTCCTGTCCCCAGGAGGAGCTGGTGTAATTAATCAAGGGCTCATTTGTGCCTATTACCTGAGTGACTGGTTCAGGAGGGGAGAGAGTCTTCGTCAGGACCTGTTGATATTGCCCAAAGTGAAAACTCAGGGTTGTTTTTTTTTTTCTAGGTTTTTAACACCTGACACCATCCCAGGTCTGTGTCGCAACGAACCAGGTGTTGTAGGAAACTATTTGGGGCTGGGCTGAGGACTTGTGCAGCCACCACATCCCAGCAGCTCAGTGGTGGTGGTGACTCCCCAGAAGCAAAATATCTATAGGCAATCCCCAAAATTTGCTTATATTATGTTGTTTGTGGGCTTTTTTTAACAAAAACATTTAAACTATTTTTGCTAACTTTTGCATATCCACCAGATTCTTATAAAACAAAGAGGGAGGGAGGAGGAAAAGGGAGCTAAGACCTCGGTGCTGTTACACCTCCTGCTGCCGTCACCTGGAGCGGGCAGGGACGCCGAGGTCTTGTCTGTCCTCCCCAGGCAGGAGTCTTCTGTGAGCTTCCCCACCAAGCTCCAGAGAAGAAAACCTTTAAAGAGCCGAATCTTTAAAGAATTGATAGTCTTAAGATTAGATAAGTTTCCTCCGCAGGTGATCTCTTGATCTTCCACTCGGACAGAGAGAGGAACCAGTAACACAGGATGAGAATTAAATGCCCTGATGATGTCCCATTCAAAGTATTCAGATGGAGTGGCCACCGTCTAATTAGAAAATTAATGCTGCTGTTGATGATCTTGAAAGAGAGGAGAACAGTCCCCTGGGATTTCTCAGGTGCCATCCACCAACGCAACGCCAATGGAAAGGTGGAAGTTCCTCCTGTGGTAACCACAGTGATGGTTTGTTCTTCTCAACTAAGAGAAAAAAACTCTTGCAAGAAGAAAAATGGCCAACAGACTCCGTAATAAGTTTCCTGGAATGATCCTTCCGGAAAGGCAATCTGCAGAATTAGTGCTATTTCAGATTAATCATGCAAAATCAGGCAAATTCAAGGCAAGTGGAGAACACAGGAAACAGGATAAAATTTCTGTGTTTTCACATAATAAAATAATTGAATGCCACCAGCCAGGGGGCCTTCGGGTGGCTTCTGCATGGAGATGTCCAGATGAGCTCCTTAACGTTCTCCATCTGTTTGACAGGCCAGACAGGCTGGGTTTTTACCGTTCTCTCACCAAAGTGGCGCCAGGCAGGCAGAGCACCTCTCAGTCACGGGCAGTAAGAGGACTCGGGACATCTACAGACCTGGACAGAGACCTCCATGGTGTCAGAGGTGCAGAGGAGACCTCCTAAGGGGTCTGGGATCCCAGGCTGGTTGGCCAAAACCTGTGGTTATTTTCTTGGGAATCACACACCTCAGGAGTGATGCTGGTCAGTTGGGAACCCAACCCAGAGGAAAAGGGTCGGTACCGTGCTCTGGCAGCGCTCAAACACCTCAAACCCATCAGAGAGATGTGGGAGCTCCAAGAGTCCCCAGCCAAGGATGGAGTGAAGGCCAGGGCAGTGTGTGGGAGATGAAAGAGACACGTCATGGAACGGGAGACGCACCGACTTCGAACAGCAACAAACGTGTCACGCACAGTTGTCATTGCTGCAGTTCAGTTCCATGGTGAAATGTCACATCAGATGTCCCTGGTGGTCCCACACGTGTCATCTTCATGCCCTCACCAGAGTTCTGCCTCCAGCTCTGGGGCCTCAGCTCAGGAGAGACGTGGAGCTGTTGGAGCAGGACCAGAGGAGGCCCCGGAGATGCTGGGAGGGCTGGAGCCCCTCTGCTGGGAGGGGGAGCTGAGAGAGTTGAGGGGGTTCAGCCTGGAGAAGAGAAGGCTCCTTGGAGGAGACC